>JAQOWZ010000111.1:0-271052 GCA_035578165.1 Stenolophus ochropezus | reverse complement strand
TAATCCAGCCCATGTAGCTTACAATATACAACGTATTCATTTAGAAAAGGTAAAATCTGACTATATTTTTGTAAAAAATCATATAAATATGTGCATCCGCGCCCGAATTTTATAATTTTTCATTATATTTTTTTACTAAAAGAAAACATTGCAACAAGAAAATTGCTATTTCAAGTGTGGTAGGTATTCATGAATCCAGCACACATAGCTTACAATATACAACGTATTCATCAAAAATAGGTAAAATCTGACTTTATTTTTGTAAAAAATCATATGAATATTTGCTTCCGCGCCCGAATTTTATAATTTTTCATCAAATTTTAGCTAAAAGAAAACATTGCAACAAGAAAATTGCTATTTCAAGTGTGGTAGGTATTTTAGAATCCAGCCCATGTAGCTTATAATATACTACTTATTCATCAATAAAAGGTAAAATCTGACTTTATTTTTGTAAAAACATCATATATATATATATTTGCTTAAGCGCCCGAATTTTATAAATATTTATCATATTTTAGCTAAAATATTGCATCAAGAAATTTGCTATTTCAAGTGTGGTAGGTATTCAAGAATCCAGCCCATGTAGCTTACAATATACAACGTATTCATTAAAATGACACCGAAAATTGAATGTTTATTATCTGATTGGTACCAATTTATGGTCACTTTTGCATGTCCAATGCTTAAAACCATTTAAAGTATAGATCCTAAAGCATGAATATAAATGTTTTAACAAAAATATCCATTTCGAAAATAGGTAAAACTGACTTTATTTTTGTAAAATATCATATAAATATTTGCTTCCGCGCCCGAATTTTATAATTCTTTATCATATTTTAACTAAAAGAAAACATTGCAACAAGAAAATTGCTATTTAAGTGTGGTAGGTATTCTAGAATCCAGCCCATGCAGCTTACAATATACAACGTACTCACGAAAAATAGGTAAAATCTGACTTTATTTTTGTAAAAAGAACATATAAAAATTTGCTTCCGCGCACGAATTTAATAATTCTTCATCTTAATTTAGCTAAAAGAAAACATTGCAACAAGAAAAATTGCTATTTCAAGTAAGGTAGGTGTGCTAGAATCCAGTTCATGTAGGTTACAATATACAACGTATTCATCAAGAATAGGTAAAGTCTGACTTTATTTTTGTAAAAAATCATATAAATATTTGCTTCCCCGACCGAATTTCATAATTCTTCATCATCTTTTAGCTAAAAAGATAACATTGCAACAAGAAAATTGCTATTTTAAGTGTGGTAGGTATTCTAGAATCCAGCCCATGTAGCTTACAATATACAATGTATTCATTATAATGACACTCGAAAATTAAATGTTTATTATCTGACTGGTACCACGTTTTAGTGACTTTTGCATGTCCAATGCTTAATACAATCCATAGTATAGATCCTGAAGCATTAATATGAATGTTTTAACAAAAATATCCATTTCAAAAATAGGTAAAATTTGACTTTATTTTTGTAAAATATCATATAAATATTTGCTTCCGCGCCCGAATTTATAATTCTTTATCATATTTTAGCTAAAAGAAAACATTGCAACAAGAAAATTGCTATTTCAAGTGTGGTAGGTATGCAAGAATCCAGCCCATGTAGCTTACAATATACAACGTATTCATTAAAATGACACCCGAAAATTTAATGTTTATTATCTGATTGGTACCCTCGTTTTGGTCACTTTTGCATGTCCAATGCTTAAAACCATCCATAGTATAGATCCTAAAGCATGAATATGAATGTTTTAACAAAAATATCCATTTCAAGAATAGGTAAAATCTGACATTATTTTTGTAAAAAATCATATAAATATGTGCTTCCGCGCACAAATTTTATAATTCTTTATCGTATTTTAGCTAGAAGAAAACATTGCAACAAGAATATTGCTATTTGAAGTGTGGTAGGTATTTTAGAATCTAGCCCATGTAGCTTACAATATACAACGTATACATCTAGAAAAGTTAAAATCTGACTCTATTTTTGTAAAAAAATCATATAAATATGTTCTTACGCGCCTGAATTTAAAATTTTTTCATTATATTTTAGCTAAAAGAAATCATTGTAACAAGGAAATTGCTATTTCATGTATGGTAGGTGTTCTAGAATCCAGCCCATGTAGCTTTTGCAATATACAAGGTATTCATTAAAATGACACATGAAAATTGAATGTTTATTATCTGATTGGTACCACGTTATGGTCACTTTTGCATGTCCAATGCTTAAAACCATCCATAGTATAGATCCTAAAGCCTAAATATAAATGTTTTAACAAAAATATCCATTTTAAAATTAGGTAAAATCTGACTTTATTTTTGTAAAAAAATCATATAAATATTTGCTACAGAGCGCGAATTTTATAATGCTTCATCATATTTTATTTAAAAGAAAACAATGCAATAAGACCACTGCCATTTCATGTGTGGTAGGTATTCTCGAGTCCAGCTCTAGTAGCTTACAATATACAGCGTAATCATCCAGAATAGGTAAAATCTGACATTATTTTTGTAAAAAATCATATAAATATTTGCTTAAGTGCCCGAATTTTATAATTCTTCATCATATTTTAGCTAAAAGAAAACATTGCAACAAGAAAATTGCTACTACATGTGTGGTAGGTATTCTAGAATCCAGTTCATGTAGCTTACAATATACATCGTATTCATCAAGAAATTGTAAAATCTGACTTTATTTTTGAAAAAATCATATGAATATTTGCTTCCGCGCTCAAACTTTATAATTTTTCATCATATTTTAGCTAAAAGAAAACATTGCAACAAGAAAGTTGCTATTACAAGTGTGGTAGGTATTCTAGAATCCAGCCCATGTAGCATACAATATACAACATATTCATCAAGAAAAGGTAAATTCTGACTTAATTTTTTGTAAAACATCATGTAAATATTTGCTTCCGCGCCCGAATTTTATAATTCTTCATCATATTTTAGCTAAAAGAAACCATTGCAACAAGAAAATTGCTATTTCAAGAATGGTAGGTATTTTAGAATCCAGCCCATGTAGCTTACAATATAAAACATATTCATCAAGAATATGTAAAATCTGACTTTATTTTTGTAAAAAATTATATAAATATTTGCTTCCGCGCTTGAATTTTATAATTCTTCATCATATTTTAGCTAAAAGAAAACATTGCAACAAGAAAATTACTATTTCAAGTGTGGTAGGTATTCTTGAATCCAGCCCATGTAGGTTACAATATACAACATATTCATCAAGAATATGTAAAATCTGACTTTATTTTTGTAAAACATCATATAAATATTTGCTTCCGCGCTTGAATTTTAAATTCTTCATCATATTTTAGCTAAAAAGAAAACATTGCAACAAGAAAATTGCTATTTTAAGTGTAACATATTTTTTCATTATATATTAGCTAAAAAATATTTGCTTCCGCGCCCGAACTTTATAATTTTTTATCATATTTTAGTTAAAAGAAAACATTGCAACAAGAAAGTTGCTATTACAAGTGTGGTAGGTATTCTAGAATCCAGCCCATGTAGCTTACAATATACAACATATTCATCAAGAAAAGGTAAAGTCTGACTTAATTTTTGTAAAACATCATGTAAATATTTGCTTCCGCGCCCGAATTTTATAATTCTTCATCATATTTTAGCTAAAAGAAAACATTGCAACAAGAAAATTGCTATTTCAAGTGTGGTAGGTATTCTAGAATCCAGCCCATGTAGCTTACAATATACAACGTATTCATTTAGAAAAGGTAAAATCTGACTATATTTTTGTAAAAAATCATATAAATATGTGCATCCGCGCCCGAATTTTATAATTTTTCATTATATTTTAACTAAAAGAAAACATTGCAACAAGAAAATTGCTATTTCAAGTGTGGTAGGTATTCTAGAATCCAGCCCATGTAGCTTACAATATACAACGTATTTATCAATAAAAGGTAAAATCTGACTTTATTTTTGTAAAGAATCATATAAATATTAGCTTCCGCGCCCGAATTTCATAATTCTTCATCATATTTTAACTAAAAGAAAACATTGCAACAAGAAAATTGCTACTTCAAGTGTGGTATGTATTCTAGAATCCAGCCCATGTATCTTATAATATACAACGTATTCATCAAGCATAGGTAAAATCTGACTTTATTTTTGTAAAAAATCATATAAATATTTTCTTCCGCGCCCGAATTTTATAATTCTTTATCATATTTTAGCTAAAAGAAAACATTGCAACTAGAAAATTTCTATTTCAAGTGTGGTAGGTATTTTACAATCCAGCCCATGTAGCTTACAATATACAACGTATTCATTTAGAAAAGGTAAAATCTGACTATATTTTTGTAAAAAATCATATAAATATGTGCATCCGCGCCCGAATTTTATAATTTTTCATTATATTTTTTTACTAAAAGAAAACATTGCAACAAGAAAATTGCTATTTCAAGTGTGGTAGGTATTCATGAATCCAGCACACATAGCTTACAATATACAACGTATTCATCAAAAATAGGTAAAATCTGACTTTATTTTTGTAAAAAATCATATGAATATTTGCTTCCGCGCCCGAATTTTATAATTTTTCATCAAATTTTAGCTAAAAGAAAACATTGCAACAAGAAAATTGCTATTTCAAGTGTGGTAGGTATTTTAGAATCCAGCCCATGTAGCTTATAATATACTACTTATTCATCAATAAAAGGTAAAATCTGACTTTATTTTTGTAAAACATCATATATATATATATTTGCTTAAGCGCCCGAATTTTATAAATATTTATCATATTTTAGCTAAAATATTGCATCAAGAAATTTGCTATTTCAAGTGTGGTAGGTATTCAAGAATCCAGCCCATGTAGCTTACAATATACAACGTATTCATTAAAATGACACCCGAAAATTGAATGTTTATTATCTGATTGGTACCAATTTATGGTCACTTTTGCATGTCCAATGCTTAAAACCATTTAAAGTATAGATCCTAAAGCATGAATATAAATGTTTTAACAAAAATATCCATTTCGAAAATAGGTAAAAACTGACTTTATTTTTGTAAAATATCATATAAATATTTGCTTCCGCGCCCGAATTTTATAATTCTTTATCATATTTTAACTAAAAGAAAACATTGCAACAAGAAAATTGCTATTTTAAGTGTGGTAGGTATTCTAGAATCCAGCCCATGCAGCTTACAATATACAACGTACTCACGAAAAATAGGTAAAATCTGACTTTATTTTGTAAAAAAACATATAAAAATTTGCTTCCGCGCACGAATTTAATAATTCTTCATCTTAATTTAGCTAAAAGAAAACATTGCAACAAGAAAATTGCTATTTCAAGTAAGGTAGGTGTGCTAGAATCCAGTTCATGTAGGTTACAATATACAACGTATTCATCAAGAATAGGTAAAGTCTGACTTTATTTTTGTAAAAAATCATATAAATATTTGCTTCCCCGACCGAATTTCATAATTCTTCATCATCTTTTAGCTAAAAAGATAACATTGCAACAAGAAAATTGCTATTTTAAGTGTGGTAGGTATTCTAGAATCCAGCCCATGTAGCTTACAATATACAATGTATTCATTATAATGACACTCGAAAATTAAATGTTTATTATCTGACTGGTACCACGTTTTAGTGACTTTTGCATGTCCAATGCTTAATACAATCCATAGTATAGATCCTGAAGCATTAATATGAATGTTTTAACAAAAATATCCATTTCAAAAATAGGTAAAATTTGACTTTATTTTTGTAAAATATCATATAAATATTTGCTTCCGCGCCCGAATTTTATAATTCTTTATCATATTTTAGCTAAAAGAAAACATTGCAACAAGAAAATTGCTATTTCAAGTGTGGTAGGTATGCAAGAATCCAGCCCATGTAGCTTACAATATACAACGTATTCATTAAAATGACACCCGAAAATTTAATGTTTATTATCTGATTGGTACCTCGTTTTGGTCACTTTTGCATGTCCAATGCTTAAAACCATCCATAGTATAGATCCTAAAGCATGAATATGAATGTTTTAACAAAAATATCCATTTCAAGAATAGGTAAAATCTGACATTATTTTTGTAAAAAATCATATAAATATGTGCTTCCGCGCACAAATTTTATAATTCTTTATCGTATTTTAGCTAGAAGAAAACATTGCAACAAGAATATTGCTATTTGAAGTGTGGTAGGTATTTTAGAATCTAGCCCATGTAGCTTACAATATACAACGTATACATCTAAAAAAGTTAAAATCTGACTCTATTTTTGTAAAAAAATCATATAAATATGTTCTTACGCGCCTGAATTTAAAATTTTTTCATTATATTTTAGCTAAAAGAAATCATTGTAACAAGGAAATTGCTATTTCATGTATGGTAGGTGTTCTAGAATCCAGCCCATGTAGCTTTTGCAATATACAAGGTATTCATTAAAATGACACATGAAAATTGAATGTTTATTATCTGATTGGTA
Organism: Stenolophus ochropezus; assembly: GCA_035578165.1. NCBI lineage: Eukaryota > Metazoa > Arthropoda > Insecta > Coleoptera > Carabidae > Stenolophus > Stenolophus ochropezus. The sequence goes on along the minus strand of JAQOWZ010000111.1, from coordinate 264,565 downwards.
CCACGTTATGGTCACTTTTGCATGTCCAATGCTTAAAACCATCCATAGTATAGATCCTAAAGCCTAAATATAAATGTTTTAACAAAAATATCCATTTTAAAATTAGGTAAAATCTGACTTTATTTTTGTAAAAAAATCATATAAATATTTGCTACAGAGCGCGAATTTTATAATGCTTCATCATATTTTATTTAAAAGAAAACAATGCAATAAGACCACTGCCATTTCATGTGTGGTAGGTATTCTCGAGTCCAGCTCTAGTAGCTTACAATATACAGCGTAATCATCCAGAATAGGTAAAATCTGACATTATTTTTGTAAAAAATCATATAAATATTTGCTTAAGTGCCCGAATTTTATAATTCTTCATCATATTTTAGCTAAAAGAAAACATTGCAACAAGAAAATTGCTACTACATGTGTGGTAGGTATTCTAGAATCCAGTTCATGTAGCTTACAATATACATCGTATTCATCAAGAAATTGTAAAATCTGACTTTATTTTTGAAAAAAATCATATGAATATTTGCTTCCGCGCTCAAACTTTATAATTTTTCATCATATTTTAGCTAAAAGAAAACATTGCAACAAGAAAGTTGCTATTACAAGTGTGGTAGGTATTCTAGAATCCAGCCCATGTAGCATACAATATACAACATATTCATCAAGAAAAGGTAAATTCTGACTTAATTTTTGTAAAACATCATGTAAATATTTGCTTCCGCGCCCGAATTTTATAATTCTTCATCATATTTTAGCTAAAAGAAACCATTGCAACAAGAAAATTGCTATTTCAAGAATGGTAGGTATTTTAGAATCCAGCCCATGTAGCTTACAATATAAAACATATTCATCAAGAATATGTAAAATCTGAATTTATTTTTGTAAAAAATTATATAAATATTTGCTTCCGCGCTTGAATTTTATAATTCTTCATCATATTTTAGCTAAAAGAAAACATTGCAACAAGAAAATTACTATTTCAAGTGTGGTAGGTATTCTTGAATCCAGCCCATGTAGGTTACAATATACAACATATTCATCAAGAATATGTAAAATCTGACTTTATTTTTGTAAAACATCATATAAATATTTGCTTCCGCGCTTGAATTTTAAATTCTTCATCATATTTTAGCTAAAAAGAAAACATTGCAACAAGAAAATTGCTATTTTAAGTGTAACATATTTTTTCATTATATATTAGCTAAAAAATATTTGCTTCCGCGCCCGAACTTTATAATTTTTTATCATATTTTAGTTAAAAGAAAACATTGCAACAAGAAAGTTGCTATTACAAGTGTGGTAGGTATTCTAGAATCCAGCCCATGTAGCTTACAATATACAACATATTCATCAAGAAAAGGTAAAGTCTGACTTAATTTTTGTAAAACATCATGTAAATATTTGCTTCCGCGCCCGAATTTTATAATTCTTCATCATATTTTAGCTAAAAGAAAACATTGCAACAAGAAAATTGCTATTTCAAGTGTGGTAGGTATTCTAGAATCCAGCCCATGTAGCTTACAATATACAACGTATTCATTTAGAAAAGGTAAAATCTGACTATATTTTTGTAAAAAATCATATAAATATGTGCATCCGCGCCCGAATTTTATAATTTTTCATTATATTTTAACTAAAAGAAAACATTGCAACAAGAAAATTGCTATTTCAAGTGTGGTAGGTATTCTAGAATCCAGCCCATGTAGCTTACAATATACAACGTATTTATCAATAAAAGGTAAAATCTGACTTTATTTTTGTAAAGAATCATATAAATATTAGCTTCCGCGCCCGAATTTCATAATTCTTCATCATATTTTAACTAAAAGAAAACATTGCAACAAGAAAATTGCTACTTCAAGTGTGGTATGTATTCTAGAATCCAGCCCATGTATCTTATAATATACAACGTATTCATCAAGCATAGGTAAAATCTGACTTTATTTTTGTAAAAAATCATATAAATATTTTCTTCCGCGCCCGAATTTTATAATTCTTTATCATATTTTAGCTAAAAGAAAACATTGCAACTAGAAAATTTCTATTTCAAGTGTGGTAGGTATTTTACAATCCAGCCCATGTAGCTTACAATATACAACGTATTCATTTAGAAAAGGTAAAATCTGACTATATTTTTGTAAAAAATCATATAAATATGTGCATCCGCGCCCGAATTTTATAATTTTTCATTATATTTTTTTACTAAAAGAAAACATTGCAACAAGAAAATTGCTATTTCAAGTGTGGTAGGTATTCATGAATCCAGCACACATAGCTTACAATATACAACGTATTCATCAAAAATAGGTAAAATCTGACTTTATTTTTGTAAAAAATCATATGAATATTTGCTTCCGCGCCCGAATTTTATAATTTTTCATCAAATTTTAGCTAAAAGAAAACATTGCAACAAGAAAATTGCTATTTCAAGTGTGGTAGGTATTTTAGAATCCAGCCCATGTAGCTTATAATATACTACTTATTCATCAATAAAAGGTAAAATCTGACTTTATTTTTGTAAAACATCATATATATATATATTTGCTTAAGCGCCCGAATTTTATAAATTTTTATCATATTTTAGCTAAAATATTGCATCAAGAAATTTGCTATTTCAAGTGTGGTAGGTATTCAAGAATCCAGCCCATGTAGCTTACAATATACAACGTATTCATTAAAATGACACCCGAAAATTGAATGTTTATTATCTGATTGGTACCAATTTATGGTCACTTTTGCATGTCCAATGCTTAAAACCATTTAAAGTATAGATCCTAAAGCATGAATATAAATGTTTTAACAAAAATATCCATTTCGAAAATAGGTAAAAACTGACTTTATTTTTGTAAAATATCATATAAATATTTGCTTCCGCGCCCGAATTTTATAATTCTTTATCATATTTTAACTAAAAGAAAACATTGCAACAAGAAAATTGCTATTTTAAGTGTGGTAGGTATTCTAGAATCCAGCCCATGCAGCTTACAATATACAACGTACTCACGAAAAATAGGTAAAATCTGACTTTATTTTTGTAAAAAAACATATAAAAATTTGCTTCCGCGCACGAATTTAATAATTCTTCATCTTAATTTAGCTAAAAGAAAACATTGCAACAAGAAAATTGCTATTTCAAGTAAGGTAGGTGTGCTAGAATCCAGTTCATGTAGGTTACAATATACAACGTATTCATCAAGAATAGGTAAAGTCTGACTTTATTTTTGTAAAAAATCATATAAATATTTGCTTCCCCGACCGAATTTCATAATTCTTCATCATCTTTTAGCTAAAAAGATAACATTGCAACAAGAAAATTGCTATTTTAAGTGTGGTAGGTATTCTAGAATCCAGCCCATGTAGCTTACAATATACAATGTATTCATTATAATGACACTCGAAAATTAAATGTTTATTATCTGACTGGTACCCACGTTTTAGTGACTTTTGCATGTCCAATGCTTAATACAATCCATAGTATAGATCCTGAAGCATTAATATGAATGTTTTAACAAAAATATCCATTTCAAAAATAGGTAAAATTTGACTTTATTTTTGTAAAATATCATATAAATATTTGCTTCCGCGCCCGAATTTTATAATTCTTTATCATATTTTAGCTAAAAGAAAACATTGCAACAAGAAAATTGCTATTTCAAGTGTGGTAGGTATGCAAGAATCCAGCCCATGTAGCTTACAATATACAACGTATTCATTAAAATGACACCCGAAAATTTAATGTTTATTATCTGATTGGTACCTCGTTTTGGTCACTTTTGCATGTCCAATGCTTAAAACCATCCATAGTATAGATCCTAAAGCATGAATATGAATGTTTTAACAAAAATATCCATTTCAAGAATAGGTAAAATCTGACATTATTTTTGTAAAAAATCATATAAATATGTGCTTCCGCGCACAAATTTTATAATTCTTTATCGTATTTTAGCTAGAAGAAAACATTGCAACAAGAATATTGCTATTTGAAGTGTGGTAGGTATTTTAGAATCTAGCCCATGTAGCTTACAATATACAACGTATACATCTAGAAAAGTTAAAATCTGACTCTATTTTTGTAAAAAAATCATATAAATATGTTCTTACGCGCCTGAATTTAAAATTTTTTCATTATATTTTAGCTAAAAGAAATCATTGTAACAAGGAAATTGCTATTTCATGTATGGTAGGTGTTCTAGAATCCAGCCCATGTAGCTTTTGCAATATACAAGGTATTCATTAAAATGACACATGAAAATTGAATGTTTATTATCTGATTGGTACCACGTTATGGTCACTTTTGCATGTCCAATGCTTAAAACCATCCATAGTATAGATCCTAAAGCCTAAATATAAATGTTTTAACAAAAATATCCATTTTAAAATTAGGTAAAATCTGACTTTATTTTTGTAAAAAAATCATATAAATATTTGCTACAGAGCGCGAATTTTATAATGCTTCATCATATTTTATTTAAAAGAAAACAATGCAATAAGACCACTGCCATTTCATGTGTGGTAGGTATTCTCGAGTCCAGCTCTAGTAGCTTACAATATACAGCGTAATCATCCAGAATAGGTAAAATCTGACATTATTTTTGTAAAAAATCATATAAATATTTGCTTAAGTGCCCGAATTTTATAATTCTTCATCATATTTTAGCTAAAAGAAAACATTGCAACAAGAAAATTGCTACTACATGTGTGGTAGGTATTCTAGAATCCAGTTCATGTAGCTTACAATATACATCGTATTCATCAAGAAATTGTAAAATCTGACTTTATTTTTGAAAAAAATCATATGAATATTTGCTTCCGCGCTCAAACTTTATAATTTTTCATCATATTTTAGCTAAAAGAAAACATTGCAACAAGAAAGTTGCTATTACAAGTGTGGTAGGTATTCTAGAATCCAGCCCATGTAGCATACAATATACAACATATTCATCAAGAAAAGGTAAATTCTGACTTAATTTTTGTAAAACATCATGTAAATATTTGCTTCCGCGCCCGAATTTTATAATTCTTCATCATATTTTAGCTAAAAGAAACCATTGCAACAAGAAAATTGCTATTTCAAGAATGGTAGGTATTTTAGAATCCAGCCCATGTAGCTTACAATATAAAACATATTCATCAAGAATATGTAAAATCTGACTTTATTTTTGTAAAAAATTATATAAATATTTGCTTCCGCGCTTGAATTTTATAATTCTTCATCATATTTTAGCTAAAAGAAAACATTGCAACAAGAAAATTACTATTTCAAGTGTGGTAGGTATTCTTGAATCCAGCCCATGTAGGTTACAATATACAACATATTCATCAAGAATATGTAAAATCTGACTTTATTTTTGTAAAACATCATATAAATATTTGCTTCCGCGCTTGAATTTTAAATTCTTCATCATATTTTAGCTAAAAGAAAACATTGCAACAAGAAAATTGCTATTTCAAGTGTGGTAGGTATTCTTGAATCCAGCCCATGTAGCTTACAATATACAACGTATTCATTAAAATGACACCCGAAAATTGAATGTTTATTAACTGATTAGTACCACGTTTTGGTCATTTTTGCATGTCCAATGCTTACAACTATTCATAGTATAGATCCTAAAGCATGAATATGAATGGTTTAACAAAAATATCCATATCAAGAATAGAAAAAATCTGACTTAATTTTTGTAAACAATCATACAAATATTTGCTTCTGCGCCCGAATTTTATAATTTTTTATCATATTTTTGCTAAAAGAAAAAATTGCAACAAGAAAATTACTATTTCAATTGTGGTAGGTATTCCAGAATCCAGCCCATGTAGCTTACAATATACAACATATTCATCAAGAATATATAAAATCTGACTTTATTTTTGTAAAAAGTCATATAAATATTTGCTTCCGCGCTCGAATTTTATAATTCTTCATCATATTTTAGCTAAAAGAAAACATTGCAACAAGAAAATAGCTATTTCAAGTGTGGTAGGTATTCTTGAATCCAGCCCATGTAGCTTACAATATACAACGTATTCATTAAAATGACACCCGAAAATTGAATGTTTTTTAACTGATTGGTACCACGTTTTGGTCACTTTTGCATGTCCAATGCTTAAAAATCATCCATAGTATATATATCCTATAGCATGAATATGAATGTTTGAACAAAAATATCCATTTCAAGAAGAAGTAAAATCTGACTATATTTTTGTAAAAAATCATATAAAAATTTGCTTCCGCGCCCGAATTTTATAATACTTCATCATATTTTAGCTAAAAGAAAACATTGCAATAAAAAAATTGCTATTTCAAGTGTGGTAGGTATTCTAGAATCCAGCCCATGTAGCTTACAATATACAACGTGTTCATGAAAATGACACTCGAAAAATAAATGTTTATTATCTGATTGGTACCACGTTGTGGTCACTTTTGTATGTCCAATGCTTAAAGCAATCCATAGTATAGATCTTAAAGCATGAATATGATTGTTTTAACAAAAATATCCATTTCAATAATAGGTAAAATCTGAGTTTTTTTTTGTAAAAAATCATATAAATATTTGCTTCCGCGCCCGAATTTTATATTTTTTCATCATATTTTAGCAGAAAGAAAACATTGCAGCAAGAAAATTGCTATTTCAAGTGTGGTAGGTATTCTAGAATCCAGCACATGTAGCTTACAATATACAACGTATTCATCAAGTAGTTTTTTTCATTTTTTAATATGTTATTCTATGCATAAAAATATTAGACTTGTATTTTTTCTTTTCGCCGAAAGGTTTCAAATACGCCAGAAAATTTTTTTTAAAGTTTCAATAAATTACCCCCTAGAAAATCGGCCGTGCGTGTGACGTCACAGGCACTGAGAACCAGCTGAGAACATACATTCGTAGGTCTGAGTCAGAGGCGTGGCGCGATTGAACAAGAGCCAATAGGCTGAAGCGAATGCCTTTTTCGTCACAACATGGCTGATTCTGAATTATACGTACTCGATTCAAATGCATTACAATTTCATTTTGATATTATGGTATTAAAAATCAGAAAATTAATTATTATATTTACTTTAATATTACTCATATATGGTAAACAATGATATCCAATAAGAATTTCTTTAAAAGCCGTAGGCTTAGAATACCCCATTCTAGAATCCAGCCCGTGTAGCTTACAATATACAACGTATTCATTAAAATGACACTTGAAAATTGAATGTTTGTTAAATGATTGGTACCACGTTTTGGCCACTTTTGCATGTTCAATGCTTAAAACCATCCATAGTATAGATCCTAAAGCATGAATATGAATGTTTTAACAAAAATATCCATTTTAAGAATAGGTACAGTCCGACTTTATTTTTGTAAAAAATCATACAAATATTTGCTCCCGCGCCCGAATTTTATATTTTTTTATCATATTTTAGATAAAAAAAAAAAGCATTGCAACAAGAAAATTGCTATTTCAAGTGTGGTAGGTATTCTAGAATCCAGCCCATGTAGCTTACAATATACAACATATTCATTAAGAATATATAAAATCTGACTTTATTTTTTTAAAAAGTCATATAAATATTTACTTTCGCGCTCGAATTTTATATTTCTTCATCATATTTTAGCTAAAAGAAAACATTGCAACAAGAAAATTGCTATTTCAAGTGTGGTAGGTATTCTGGAATCCAGCAGATGTTGCTTACAATGTACAACGTATTCATCAAGAATAGGTAAAATCTGACTTTATTTTTCTAAAAAATCATCTAAATATTCGCTTCCGCGCCCGAATTTTATAATTCTTCATCATATTTTAGCTAAAAGAAAACATTGCAACAACAAAATTGCTATATCAAGTGTGGTAGGTATTCTAGAATCCAGCACATGTAGCTTACAATATACAGCGTATTCATGTAAAAGACTATATAATATTTGCTTCCGCGCCCGAATTTTATAATTCTTTATTATATTTTAGCTAAAAGAAAACATTGCAACAAGAAAATTGCTATTTCAAGTGTGGTAGGTATTCTAGAATACAGCCAATGTAGCTTACAATATACAACGTATTCATTAAAATGACACCCGAAAATTTAATGTTTATTAACTGATTGGTACCACGTTTTGGTCACTTTTGCATGTCCAATGCTTAAAATCATCCATATATTATCATTTATAGCCAGTGGCACGTATTTTTTTCGCTCTGTGTTTGTAATGAGATTCACTAAGTATTTTGTAAGTTCTTAACAGTGAATTTTATATCATCATATTCAGTTTTTGTGTAACATTGTTGTACAAAATTGTGGACGCTTTCCTGTGAGTTGATTTTGTGTTTTTATTAAAAATTAGTGCACGCACTTTGCAAATATTAATTAAACAAGTGACTTCTTCACACCTGTGAGTAATGGCTGTCACATGTACAAAGTGCGATCGTGCTGTCAAGGTCCGAAACGCCAACGTAAAATGTCTCAAGTGCGACCAAACTTACCATCCAATGTGTGTCAAAATCAGCGAAGAGCATTTAAGTTTAATAAAAGATAAAGGCTTCTCCTGGCATTGTGAACAATGCCGTGAATCCGTACTAACTGACGAAACCCAAGGGCCTTCTGACCGGAGCATTAAATTGAGTGATTTAAATTCACTATTTGAAAAAATGAAATAAGATATTTTAAATGTTATGAACAACAAACTCGAAGAATTAACTAAATCTGTTGGTTTTTGTTGTGACAAAATAGTAGATTTCGAAAACAAATTAGCTATCATGGATAAAAAAGTAAAAGATCATGAACGTGTTAAAAATGAAAACATGCAATTAAAATCAAATGTAAAAAATCTGGAACATAAAATAAATAGCTTGGAGCAATATTCTCGAATAAATAATCTTATAATACATAATTTCCCGTTTAAAAATCATGAAAACATTACTGATATTATAATAAAAACTGCAGGGGAAGTTGGTATTGCCATGAATGACAGTGATATAGACGTCGCTCACAGGCTACCTAAAACAAATAAATCAAAACCACCTTCAATAATAATCAAATTTATATCGAGAACGTTAAAAGATAAAGTTATTATAGCTGCTAAAAATAATAAAAATTTAACAACTAAATTTTATTTCTCATTGTTTGCTGAAAATAAACTTTTTATTAGTGATCATTTAACACATTATAACAGTGAGTTGCTAAAAAAAACACGTGAACATTTCCTCAACAAAGGTTACAAATATATATGGAACAAAAATTGCAAAATTTTTGTCAGAAAAAATGAGTCCTCTCAAATTATTACGATAAGCCACGAAGAGGATTTATCAAAATATTAATGACTTCATAGCGTTTCAGACTGTTGCCCGTTCCTTAATTATTTGTTTATTTTTGTATAACTTCGTCTGATGGTTCATTCACCTTTTACTAATAACACAGCTGCTGATGGCGATATCAACTACAATAGAATTTTATTTGGACATATAAATGTGCAATCACTAAATTCATGTTTTTCAATATTTAAGGATTTTGTTTTTAATGAAAATTTTGATATACTGGCTGTTTCAGAAACATGGATATGTGACTCCGCTCCCTCTCACTTGTTCTCAATTGATGGTTATAAATTGCTCAGTGCTCAACGCTATAATAAACGTGGTGGTGGTGTTGCATTCTATGTGCGAAGTAACATGCAGTACAAAATTATAAATGTAAAAGATATGTGTTCCTCAGTGGACAACGTAGAGCATTTATGGATTCAAGTTAATGTACAGCATCAAAAAATTATATTTGGAGTAGTTTACAATCCACGATTAGATTATTACAAGGAATTAACCATTCTAGATTCCATAACAGCTCTTCTTCTTCCTCAGTGTGATTTTATGTTGTATGCAGGCGACTTAAATGTTAACCTACTATCAAATGATGCTAAATCAGATTATGTTAGCAGCTTGTTATCAGCTTATGGTATGCATCAATTGATAGATACTTATACTCGCCCAGTATCAAAAACTCTTCTTGATGTAATAGTTATATCTGATAAATCATTTTGTGATTTCTCTGGAGTTATTGAATGTAACGAATTCTCTGATCATAGTTGTGTTTTTTGTAAATTAAAAATATCGAAAGTCAAATCGCATACAAATACAATAATAGTCAGAGACTTCAAACACTTTAATTCTGAGCAGTTCATGGTTGACTGCAATAGAATACCATGGATCAATATAACATTATTAGAAAATATTAATGAAAAAGTTACCTATTTAAATGACAATATTTTACAATTATTTAACAAACACGCACCCATAAAATGTATAAAGACTAATAATGTGTATTGCCCATGGATAACACCTGTCATTAAAATCATGCAGAGTAAGAGAGATCGAGCACTTGTTCAATATAAAAAAAATAAAACTCCCGCGAAATATGAGTATTACAAGCAGTTACGTAATCTTACAACAATAGCAATACGTAGGGAAAAAAAGACTTTCCTTGAATCTGCTATAAACAAAAATATAAACAATTCAGTTGCTCTATGGTCAAACTTGAAACGCATAGGAATGAAAAAGCAGGCAGCTGTGAACATCCCAGAATCATTTTGTGAACCTCAAAATTACGGAAAGCATTTATTAAAGAAAATATGTACGTCATCTATAAATCCTTGTATATTAAATTTTTATCTAAACAGCAAATATGTAGACCAACCTGGTGCATCGTTTGAATTTAAATGCATAAGTAGTGATACTGTTACAAATATTTTACATCATATCAAATCTAATGCAGTCGGTGTAGATGGCATTTCATTGAAAATGATTTTTCTAATTTTACCAGTAATTATTGATTACATAACACATATCATAAACATGTGCATATTAGAAAATATAGTACCTGAGGTTTGGAAAATTGCAGTAATTAGCCCAATAATGAAAAAACAAGACTGTAATACATTTGACGACTTAAGACCTATAAGTATTCTACCAACTCTGTCTAAAGTTCTTGAAAAAGTGTGCTACGCACAGATGAAGATGTATATTCTTGAGAATCAAATCATACCTGCTAACCAATCAGGATTTCGATCAGGTTACAGTACCACTACATGTTTGTTAAATATTGTAGATAACCTATTAAATAATTTTGACAAATCTAATCCTTCTCTTTTGATACAAATAGACTTTTCAAAAGCATTTGATATGATTGATCACAATCTATTACTTGCTAAATTAAAATATTATAATTTTACAGAAAATGCAATATCATGGTGTAAGAGTTAGTTGGAGAATAGATTATATTATATTAATATGCGTACCAACGAAGGAGTTCAGTGCTCGTCAAATTTTCCCCTACAGTGTGATGTTCCGCAAGGATCAATTTTAGGACCGTTGTTTTTCTTAATTTTTATAGCTGATATGCCAGAAATATTTACGAATCCTTGTAGCTCAGTTCATTCGTATGCGGATGATACCCAAGTTCTTGTAACTCTGGATCGTACGCCTATTAATGAACAATCTGCAATAGTAAATAAAGAACTAAATAATCTTGTATCATGGATAAATAACAACGGATTAAAAATTAACACAGATAAATCTTCACTCCTTGTTGTGGGTAATAATGACATACCAAACATTGTATTGGATGGAACTATACTGACGCAAAAAGATCATACAAAAATTTTAGGGCTTTATGTTGATAAAAACTTGAATTTCAAACAACATTTAAACTCCAAATTACGAGCGGCTAGATTAAAACTTCGGCAATTATTTCATTTTATCCATGATATAGATTCTTCAGTAAAAATTAAATTGGTAAAATCTCTTATTCTTCCCTTATTTGATTATTGTGCGTGTGTGTATATACCGAATCTCAGTGAAACTGAAAAACAAAGAATTACAATGGTGTACGTAAATATGATCACATTTCACAATACCGCAAAGTCTCTAAAATGCCTAATATTAACAATCGTGTAAAATATTTGTATTTATGTTTATCGCATAAAATTAGGATAACTGGTACGCCATCATATTTGTTTGACAAACTTATTCGTAAAGAATACAATTACTCATTACGAATCAAGGATCTATATATAGTACCTTCCTTCAGAAAATCAAAATATAAAGGTTCTCTTATTTGGCTCCCACATTGTATAATAACATTCCAAATGATCTTAAAATGCTTTCTGTAAATAGTTTCAAGAAAAATATAAAAATGCTCCTTGTTTGAAATTATAATATTATATGTTGATTATTGTAATGATTGTTAAAAAATAAGTATGTAAATATCAGGCTATATGTGTAAATTCATAAATTGTTTATACGGTTAGGTGGAAGAACAGCCTTTGGCTGAACCTCGCCATTGATAAATCTGTCAATAAAGTCTATTATTATTATTATTATTATTATTATTATTATTATTAGTATAGATCCTAAAGCATAACCATGAATGTTTTAACAAAAATATCCATTTCAAGAATAGGTACAATCTGACTTTATTTTTGTAAAAAATCATAAAAACATTTGCTTCCGCGCCCGAATTTTATAATTTTTCATCATTATTTAGCTAAAAAAAAACATTGCAACAAGTATATTGCTATTTCAAGTGTGGTAGAGCTTACAATTTACAACGTATTCATCAAGAATAGGTAAAATCTGACTTTATTTTTCTAAAAAATCATCTAAATATTCGCTTCCGCGCCCGAATTTTATAATTCTTAATCATTATTTAGCTAAAAAAAACATTGCAACAAGAAAATTGCTATTTCAAGTGTGGTAGAGCTTACAATATACAATGTATTCATGAAGAATAGGTAAAATTTAACTTTATTTTTGTAATAAATCATATAAATATTTGCTTTCGCGCCCGAATTTTATAATTCTTCATCATATTTTAGCTAAAAGAAAACATTGCAACAAGAAAATTGCTATTTCAAGAGTGGTAGGTATTCTAGAATCCAGCCCATGTAGCTTACAATATACAAAGTGTTCATGAAAATGACACCCGAAAATTGAATGTTTATTATCTGATTGGTACCACGTTTTGGTCACTTTTGCATGTCCAATGCTAAAATTATCCATAGTATAGATCCTAAAGTATGAATATGAATGTTTTAACAAAAATACCTATTTTAAGAATAGGTAAAATTTGAGTTTATTTTTGTAAAAAATCATATGAATATTTGCTTCCGCGCCCGAATTTTATATTCTTTTTATTATTTTAGCTAAAAGAAAACATTGCAACAACAAAATAGCTATTTCAAGTGTGGTAGGTGTTCTAGAATCCAGCACATGTAGCTTACAATATACAACGTATTCATCAAGAATTGGTAAAGTCTGATCTTATTTTTTTTAAAAATCATCTAAATATTCGCTTCCGCGCCCGAATTTTATAATTCTTCATCATATTTTAGCTAAAAGAAAACATTGCAACAAGAAAATTGCTATTTCAAGTATGGTAGGAATGGTTTTTTTCATTTTTTAATTTGTTATTCTATGCATAAAAATATTAGACCCGTATTTTTTCTTTTCGCCGAAAGGTTTCAAACACGCCAGAAATTTTTTTTAAAGTTTTAATAAATTACCCCCTAGAAAATCGGCCGTGCGTGTGACATCACAGGCACTGAGAACCAGCTAAGAACATACATTCGTAGGTCTGAGTCAGAGGCGTGGCGCGTTCGAACAAGAGCCAATAGGCTGAAGCGAATGAATTTTTCGTCACAACATGGCTGATTCTGAATTTTACGTACTCGATTCAAATGCATTACAATTTCATTTTGACATTATGGTAATAAAAATCAGAAAAATAATGATTATATTCACTTTAATATTACTTATATATGGTAAACAATAATATCCAATAAAAATTTCTTTAAAAGCCGTAGGCTTGGATTACTCCATTCTAGAATCCAGCCCATGTAGCTTACAATATACAACGTATTCATTAAAATGACACCCGAAAAATGAATGTTCATTATCTGATTGGTACCACGTTTTGGTCACTTTTGCATATCCAATGCTTAAAACCATCCATAGTATAGATCCTAAAGCATGAATATGAATGTTTTAACAAAAATATCCATTTCAAGAATAGGTAAAATCTGACTTTTTTTTGTAAAAGATCATATAAATATTTGCTTTTGCGCCTGAATTTTATAATTCTTAATCATATTTTAGCTAAAAGAAAACATTGCAACAACAAAATTGCTATTTCAAGTGTGGTAGGTATTCTAGAATTCAGCACATGTAGCTTACAATATACAGCGTATTCATCAAGAATTGATAAAATCTGAATTTAATTTTGAAAAGACTATATAAATATTTGCTTCCGCGCCCGAATTTTATAATTCTTTATCATATTTTAGCTAAAGGAAAACATTGCAACAAGAAAATTGCTATTTCAAGTGTGGTAGGTATTCTAGAATCCAGCCCATGTAGCTTACAATATACAAACGTATTCATCAAAAATAGATATAATCTAACTGTATTTTTGTAAAAAATCATATAAATATTTGCTTCCGCGCCCGAATTTAATAATTCTTCATCATATTTTAGCTAAAAGAGAATATTGCAACAATAAAATTGCTATTTCAAGTGTAGTTGGTATTCTAGAATCCAGCCCATGTAGCTTAATATCTACAACGTATTCATTAAAATGACACCTGACAATTGAATGTTTATTATCTGATTGGTACCACGTTTTGGTCACTTTTGCATGTCCAATACTAAAATTATCAATAGTATAGATCCTAAAGCATGAATATAAATGTTTTAACAAAAATATCCATTACAAAAATAAATAAAATCTGACTTTATTTTTTTTAAAAATCATATAAATACGTGCTTCCGCGCCCGAATTTTATAATTCTTCATCATATTTTAGCTAAAAGAAAACATTGCAACAAGAAAATTGCTATTTCAAGTGTGGTAGGTATTCTAGAATCCAGCCCATGTAGCTTACAATATACAACGTATTCATTAAAATGACACCCGAAAATTAAATGTTTATTATCTGATTGGTACCACGTTTTGGTCACTTTTGCATGTCCAATGCTTAAAACCATCTAAAGTATAGATCCTAAAGCATGAATATGAATGTTTTAACAAAAATATACATTTCAAGAATGGTAAAATCTGACTTTAATTTTGTAAAAAATTATAAAAACATTTGCTTCCGCGCCCGAATTTTATAATTCTTCATCATTATTTAGCTAAAAAAAACATTGCAACAAGTATACCACGTTTTGGTCACTTTTGCATGTCCAATGCTTAAAACCATCTATAGTATAGATCCTAAAGCATGAATATGAATGTTTTAACAAAAATATCCATTTCAAGAATAGGTAAAATCTCACTTTATTTTTGAAGAAAATCATATAAATATTTGCTTCCGCGCCCGATTTTTATAATTCTTCATCATATTTTAGTTAAAAGAAAACATTGCAACAAGAAAATTGTTATTTCAAGTGTGGTAGGTATTCTAGAATCCAGCCCATGTAGCTAACAATATACAACGTATTTATTAAGAATAGGTAAAATCTGACTTTATTTTTGTAAAAAATCATACAAAAATTTGCTTCCGCGCCCGAATTTTATAATACTTCATAATATTTTAGCTAAAAGAAAACATTGTAACAAGAAAATTGCTATTTCAAGTTTTCAAGTGTTGTAGGTGTAACAATGGGGCAGACGAGAATTTTGGTTATTGAATTTTGGAGTTTAATTTAATAAAAGGAGTTTATGAATTTGGAATTAACATGTCAAAAATGGTAGAATTTATGATTTCTGCCACCAGATTATTTTTACTTAGAACAATCAAACTAATATTAGGAAAAAATTGATTAAAAGTGATAAACAAAGCAACAATAAGAAAACTTAACAATAAAATATATAAAGAGGAAATAGAATTTTTAACAAGTTAAAAATTACTACTAAATAGATTACAAGTTACATATGAGGATAAAACTTAAACTTACTTACAAATAATATTTACACAACGAGTCATGATTGACTCTTCTTCACTCGCTGACTATCTCCCTGTGACTCTTCTAACTTTGTTAATTTCCAAATGTCTAGCTCCGACGGCCCACCCCTTCTTGTTACAGAATTTCCCCCCGTTTTCTGATTCTCGCAATTTAACTGGACATCTTCACCATGGGCGTGTAAATGTGTTACACCCCATAGTCTCTAACAGGGTGCATTCTCAACACCCTGAGATCCACAAAAAATTAGAAACTTGCCGTCTTCCAAGAATCAGAAAACGGTTCCGTTCAGGGTGATGGTTTATAGCCGTTCGAAGCAAACCTTTAGAAGCTATATAACAATAAACTTAAAAGCCAAATGAAATTTTGGATCTCTCTACAAATCTTTGAACTATTTATTACCAGAACGAATTTTGAAACTAGTCAACAGCAAGATAAATAACAAAACGAGTATTTGTTTAACTGGATCAGACGTTTTGTTACAACTCTTTCCTACTTAAATTAAGTTATATTTCTTCAAGAAACTATAACTTAATCATTCCCCTCTGCTAGACTCCGATCTCCAGGAGTTCCCCATACTCGATGGCTGCGGTGGCTGCGATCTCTTGTAGATTGACAAAAGTTGGCTTTATCTCCATTGTCTCCTCCAGTTCTCTGCTCTTACTGCAACCAGCAACTCTTACCGCACCGTAACTTGACTTCAGCAACCATGAACACACGGAGATGTCAAACTCGAATTGGATCTCTGCAGGCCGATTCTGCTCGCCATCGATGTACGAAGGTTCCTAGATTATCATCATCTAGCAGTTTGGCGGGATATAAAGCTGCAACAGAAATGTCTGACCAGTATCTATGTTCTAATTCAAAAATTACTTATGTTAACTTAATTTCGTAACTTACACATATTTTTTCCAACTTGTTTTCCATATTTAATTATTATACTAAAAATTTATCTAAATTTACTAATAATATTAATTTATCCTAATACCTACATCTATGTTCAACATACTAATAATTTCAGTTATTTAAATCTTTAATTACTATTAACAATTATTAATAGTCTATTTACAAAAAAATTCTAATAAAACATTACCGCTGATCTTAGCTTAGAAGGCATTTTTTTTATGGAAACTAATTATCATCATTCATCTCCCAGCCTAAGATACACGTTGGCTATCACACGGACAGGGGTGCCAATATCCTGGATGCATACAACATTTATGACCTGATTACCCGATACAATACAAAACAACTGAAATCTCTATTTACCTGAGCCGTTTTCTGCTTTTGTAGACATGATACCCAAATCACCTTGCTTTTATTGCATAATTGTTACCTTTTCCAAATTTTAATGCCAAATAATTTCTAAATCATTTTTCTTCTAATATAAATCTAATCTGAAATGGTTTTCTACTAAAATTGCTATTTGTAACACTATATTTTCTTTTTAATATGAAATGCTTATTTGTACTAATATTTTTATCTAATTTCGTAGCCTTCGTTTTAAATTTTTCACCTAATTTCGTTTTAACTTTTTTCTTTATTTTATATAACAATCGCTTACCTTTCTTTTGTATTCTTCTGACTTTATTCTTGTGTTTTCCGTCCGAATTCGAAACCTGACCGCTACTCTTCCACCTGGATCGATGGTGTGTACCGCCACGCGCCCGGGTTTTATGGCCTCGCCTTTGTCCGTCTTTTCGCTTCTCGCTAGGTCGGTTGCTCGAACTTTTCTTCTTCTGGGATTCCACGATATCGCCGACGTCTCCACCAGGACAACACACCGCGTACTTTACAACATTACTGGCTGATAAACATATCTTCTCAACTTCTGTGTAAACGATCTCTACGATTGTTGTCCTAATTGCCTCTACCCTGACGTCGTTCTTTGCTTCTTTTTCGTCGCTATGGGCTTCATCTTTACACTCACTTTCTTTACATTTATTGTTCCCGTCCGAGTAATCACTTTTATCACTACTATCACTTAAATCATTGTAACTAACACTCTTTTCATCACTCATACACTCATACTTATCACTGAAATTATCTAACTTTTGTTTTTCCTCACATGTAACCGTATTGCCTACTATTTGTGAGGGTTGACGACGATGAAGGCGATGAATGTTGTCATTTTTACTTCGAGGAGGACATGATGATGCTAGATGATACTAACTGGTGATGACGGTTGAACCAGTATAACGACAACATGGCACGCACATATTTGCTTTAAATAACTTTAAATTTATTTACATTATTTACAACACAAAACTATAACAAACAACAAAGCAATGAAACTTCCAGAGCTAGCAGCTCTGGACTAAAGTCAGTCTGAACTATGGCAGATGACTGCTACCGTGTCGTTAACTACATTCCGATTATCAGCTTACCACTATCCGCTTAAGAATCTAACTCCTAAGACTCTACTTACTATTCTACTCTGCTTAACCGACTCTACTGCTTCTGACTCTTCACTCTACTAAATCAAATCCTATTTATATTCTAAAAAGTGCTAGGGTTGGCAATGTAACTATTACGTACATCGCACGTGGATAAGTTACAAAACGTTAATAGGTTATTAAACTTTACGAAATATAACTTGTCCACGGTGCATTTTTGTTAACGAGCAATTTATATTATGAAATCTATCAAACAATAATGATTTAGAATAATTCGTCAATTACTGTTTCATTACCACCCCTTAAAGATTTAATTATATCTTCGCAGAAGATATAATTAAATCCATTGTTCTGAATCTATGACTCGTGTTCTGGCCGGTATTATCATAGTCTGCTTAATCAGCAAAGACGGCCGTTGCTATTTGCTGAAGTCAGCATTTTGCTGACCTACCAACACCAGAGTCATAGACCTCAGAAACTATGACAAGCCGTAACAAGATGAAAAGTCATGTCGTTTTTGTTACAGTACTACTCGGGGGGATTCCTTTAACGGACAATCTTTCTGTATGTGCCCCATGTTTTCACACTTGAAGCACATACGATTCGCAAATTTTGTGGGACAGTTCCATTGCATATGTCCCATTTTTTCGCATCGAAAACACATCAATTCTTGTAAAGGAATCCTTCCCCGATAATTTTGATAATTTTCCGTGCTAATATCTGAATTTAAATTTTGATGTCTTAAATTATGTACCGGAACTCTTTCGGGTTGAAAATAATTTTGAAAGTGCATTCTTGAATCCACAACTGTCGTAGGTCTAGTAACATTTTCAAAAAAATTGTAATTTATATTCTCAAATCTGGTTTTCATTCGAATTTTGAAAAGTTCCCAATTTCCCTTGAATTCCTCAGAATATAACCGTTCATATTGTTTTGTTTTCCCCGTACAATGCAAAAACCCAATAGCCTGTAATCTCTCAAATGAGGTATTAGTATTTCTCTGAAATTTTTCTAAATGTACAAAGAATTCCTCAACACATTCATGGTCTTAACCTCCAAAACATGGTATACAATTAAACATATTAAGTACTTGTTGATTCATCTTAACAAATTAATTTGGAAAAGGTAGCCTGAGAGGCAACAGGAATATTCGTATCCCACGCCGCTGCTAACCAGTTGTAACAATGGGGCAGACGAGAATTTGGATTATTGAATTTTGGAGTTTAATTTAATAAAAGAAGTTTATGAATTTGGAATTAAGATGTCAAAAATGGTAGAATTTATGATTGCTGCCAGCAGATTATTTTTACTTAGAACAATAAAACTAATTTTAGGAAAAGAATTGATTAAAATGGATAAACAAAGCAACAATAAGAAAACTTATCAATAAAATATATTAAAAGGAAATAGAATTTACAACTAGTTAAAAGTTACTACTAAATAGATTACAAGTTACATACGAGAATAAAACTTAAACTTACTTACACATAATATTTACACAACGAGTCATGACTCTTCTAACTTTGTTAATTTGCAAAAGTCTACCTCCAACGGCCCACCCCATCTTGTTACAGAATTTCTCCCCGTTTTCTGATTCTCGCAATTTAACTGGTCATCTTCACCATGGGTGTGTAAATGTGTTACACCCCATAGTCTCTAACAAGATGCATTCTTAACACCCTGAGAACCACAAAAAAATAGAAACTTGGCGTCTTTCAAGAATCAGAAAACGGTTCCATTCAGGGTGATGGTTTATGGCCGTTCGAAGCAAACCTTTAGAAGCTATATAACAATTAACTTAAAAGCCAAACGAAATTTCGGATCTCTTTACAAATCTTTGAACTATTTATTACCAGAACGAATTTTGAAACTAGTCAACAGCAAAATAAATAACAAAAGAAGTATTTGTTTAACTGGATCAGACGTTTTGTTACATAAGTATTCTAGAATCCAGCCCATGTAGCTTACAATATACAACGTATTCATTAAAATGACACCCGAAAATTGAATGTTTATTATCTGATTGGTACCACGATTTGGTCACTTTTGCATGTCCAATGCTAAAATTATCCATAGTATAGATCCTAAAACATGAATACGAATGTTTTAACAAAAATATCCATTTCAAGAATAGATAAAATCTGACTTTATTTTTGTACAAAATCATATAAATATTTTCTTCCGCGCCCGAATTTAATAATTCTTCATCATATTTCAGTTAAAAGAAAACATTGCAACAAGAAAATTGCTATTTCAAGTGTGGTAGGTATTCTAGAATCCAGCCCATGTAGCTTACAATATACAACGTATTCATTAAAATGACACCGGAAAATTTAATGTTTATTATCTGATTGGTACCGCAAATGGTCACTTTTGCATGTCCAATGCATAAAACCAACCATAGTATAGATCCTAAAGCATGAATATGAATGTTTTAACAAAAATATCTATTTCAAGAATAGGCAAAATCTGACTATATTTTTGTAAAAAATCATATAAATATTTGCTTCCACGCCCAAATTTTATAATTCTTCATCACAATTCAGCTATAAGAAAACATTGTAACAAGAAACATGCTATTTCAAGTGTGGTAGTTATTCTAAAATCCAGCAAATGTAGCTCACAATATACAACTTATTCATCAAGAATAGTTAAAATCTGACTTTATTATTGTAAAAAATCATTTAAATATTTATTTCCGCGCCCGAGTTTTATAATTCTTCATCATATTTTAGCTAAAAGAAAACATTGCAACAAGAAAATTGCTATTTCAATTGTGGTAAGTATTCTAGAATTCAGCCAATGTAGCTTATAATATACAGCGTATTCATTAAAATAAACACCCGAAAATTGAATGTTTATTATCTGATTGGTACTACGTTTTAGTCACTTTTGCATGAACAATGCTTAAAACCATCCATAGTATAGATCCTAAAGCATGAATATGAATGTTTTAACAAAAATATCCATTTCAAAAATTGGTAAAAACTGACATTATTTTTGTAAGAAATCTTATAAATATTTGCTTCCGCGCCAAAATTTTTTAATTCTTCATCATATTTTAGCTATAAGAAAACATTGTAACAAGAAACATGCTATTTCAAGTGTGGTAGTTATTCTAGAATCCAGCAAATGTAGCTCACAATATACAACGTATTATTCAAGAATAGGTAAAATCTGACTTTATTTTTGTATAAATCAAATATATATTTGCTTCCGCGCCCGAGTTTTATAATTCATCATCATATTTTAGCTAAAAGAAAACATTGCAACAAGAATATTGCTATTTCAAGTGTGAAAGGTATTCTAGAAACCAGCCCATGTAGTTTACAATATACAATGTATTTATTAAAATGACACCCAAAAATTGAATGTTTATTATCTGATTAGTACAAAGTTTTGGTCACTTTTGCATGTCTAATGCTTAAAACCATCCATAGTATAGAACCTATAGCATGAATATGAATGTTTTAACAAAAATATCCATTTCAGGAATAGGTAAAATCTGACTTGATACTTGTAAAAAATCATATAAATATTTGCTTCCGCGCCCGAATTTTATTATTCTTCATCATATTTTAGCTAAAAGAAAACATTGCAACAAGAAAATTGCTATTTCAAGTGTGGCAAGTATACTAGAATCCAGCCCATGTAGCTTACAATATACAACGTATTCATTAAAATGACACCCGAAAATTGAATGTTTATTATCTGATTGGTACCACGTTTTGCTCACTTTTGCATGTCTAATGCTTAAAACCATCCATACTATAGATCCTAAAGCATGAATATGAATGTTTTAACAAAATTATCCATTTCAAGAATAGGTAAAATCTGACCTTGTTTTTTGTAAAAATCATATAAATATTTGCTTCCGCGCCCGAATTTTATAATTCTTTATCATATTTTAGCTAAAAGAAAACATTGCAACAAGAAAATTGCTAATTCAAGTGTGGTAGGTATTCTAGAATACAGCCCTTGTAGCTTACAATATACAACGTATTCATTAAAATGACACCCGAAAATTAAATGTCAATTAACTGATTGGTACCACGTTTTGGTCACTTCTGCATGTCTAATGCTTAAAACCATCCATAGTATTAATCCTAAAGCATGAATATGAATGTTTTAACAAAAATATCTATATCACGAATAGGTAAAATCTGACCTTGTGTTTGTAAAAATCATATAAATATTTGCTTCCGCGCCCGAATTTTATAATTCTTTATCATATTTTAGCTAAAAGAAAACATTGCAACAAGAAAATTGCTAATTCAAGTGTGGTAGGTATTCTAGAATACAGCCCTTGTAGCTTACAATATACAACGTATTCATTAAAATGACACCCGAAAATTGAATGTTTATTACCTGATTGGTACCACGTTTTGGTCACTTTTGCATGTCTTATGCTTAAAACCATCCATAGTATAGATCCTAAAGCATGATTATGAATGTTTTAACAAAAATATTCATTTCAAGAATAGGTAAAATCTGACTTTTTTTTGTAAAAAATCATATAAGTATTTGCTTTCGCGCCCGAATTTTATAATTCTTAATCATATTTTAGCTAAAAGAAAACATTGCAATGTAATAGCCACGTGGTTCACCCTGCACAAGTAGTATCAAATTTTATTAACATCCGATAAGCAAGGTGAACCATCGTATCCGCTGTTAACTGCTGACTTGAGCCGGGCGATCTTCGACTCCAAAAAGTGCAAATACGTACAAAACGGATGGAAGATCTCCAGCTAAAACCGCTAACGTCGTGAATTGAGACAGCTAACGACCAGTTCGTTTCTAAAATCTGAGGACATTCTCATTCCGAGCGTGGAAGCGAACAGTCGGGAACTGTAGTTAGAGATCGGGAAATATTTCATTATTTGTATTATTTTAACTTTGTGTACAAATATTTTTTAAGCCAATAATAATAGTTGTTAATAATTAATACGGTCTTTTAATTAAACAAATTGTGTTCCCATCGAACCGATTCCCGTCAGTGTCAACCAGTCAACACAGGGCAGTTAAGTGTCAACCAGTCAACACAGGGCAGTACAGTGACGCAGGTAAGTATAACTTTTATTATTTTACTTGTGGCTGTCCGCGTATAATTCAATACGTCAACAAGGGGTGGCTTCACTGTGCATCAGACACCCCACTGTTACATTTGGCGCAGTCGGTAGGATCTAGTAAAGGGCTTAAGAGCTACTAGATTGAACGATTTCGATTGATATATTGACGGTTGAAGATGGTAAACGATACTGACGTACCGACGACGACATTAACGTCGACCGCTGTTACCACGACGGGTGTATATACAACCACGACAACTAGCACCACGTCTGAGAATCCGACCGCTCCTCCAGTCAGTCATATACCAACCTAGCCGTATGGTTATGCACCGCAGCCTGGTCCCTCTCGTGTTCCTCTATTGGATGTTCATCTCGCTCCATTTTCCTATCATTTACCAAATTACATGACGCAATTCAAGCCAGGTAGTTCAGTACCCGGTACAGGGCAACCTGTACACACCAGTTCACCACCTATTGTACAAGCTTTCACAGATCCCACGTCCATCTTTGCCCTTAAAACCATTGATACCTATTCCGGTGGTCCCGAACTAGAAGCGTTTCTAGATAATGTTGCAACCGTAGCAGACTGTTACAGATGGACAGATAGTCAGGTGATTACTGCGATAAAATTAAAACTTAGAGCAGAACCACAAAATTGCTTCTATTCACTTCCAGCAGACAAACGACCCAATACAATACCTTGTATGCGCAAATGGCTTGTAAAATTATTTGGTAAAAAGACCGATTTCGCAATAGCTGAAAAAGAATTTTTTAAAATTTTTCGAAAAAAAGATGAACCAATCCAGAAATTTGCTTTACGTTTAGAAATTGCAGCAGCTAAACTTTTTTCGGTGTCAGATCACAATGACATTACTAGTTTACGTAATCGTATAAAACGGGAGACCATGATGATTAAGCAATTCTTTGAGGGACTAGATACTAAACTGGCGAACGAAATTAGTAGAATCAGACAATTCGAGACTGTAGAGGAGGCGTTACCGTACGCAGAGAATTGTGAGGAGGTATTAGCGCGATTATACAAAGAGACAAAATGAGATGCGCGTAAAGCTCATGTTCGTGCAGTATCAGTAGCACAAAATAATAATAGTAGATTTATATCCGCACCCGCCAATATGTCTCACAAATCGCCGCCGAAGAAAAACGCAGTTTTACGTACAGATCAGATGTATCATAATATGCGTGGACGTTGCTTTAATTGTGGTAGCACAGATCATATATCTAAGAAATGCCCGCAACAAAAACAAATATTATGTTACAACTGTGTAAAGGTAGGTCATCGCGCGGATGATAAGTCGTGTCCTTTAAACTCGCAAGCTGTCTCGACGACGACCCAACGTCAGACAGTTTAATCAAACGTTCCTTTATCATTCCAAGGGTCGCGGATTTCGTCGTAGATAAAACCAAATATCTATCATTCAAAATTAATAACGTTGAACATAAGTTTTTAATAGATTCCGGCGCGGCCGTACGTAAAGTACGTAAAGTAACAGAAGAACTAAATTTGTCTATTTCACCGTCGGATGATGTATTAATAGACGTTTCCGGAAATCAGTTAAGTAGTAATGGAGTTACTAACATGGAATTTTCCATGGGTTCCAAGAATTTAATACATCAGTTTGTAGTATGTCCCGATGAGCTGCATTTGCCAGCTGACGGACTGATCGAAGTAGACTTTTTGGTTAAACATTAATTAACAATTGATTTTGGAAGAAATGAATTTAAAATGAATAAAACGGTTTTATCTATGTCCGAAATTTCCAGGAATAATGATAAAGCGAGCGAGATAGTAAACGTTATCTCTGCTGACTTAGCAGTAGATAAGCTCGATTAGATAGATTTATTTGCAACTCAGGATCAAGTAGTAAATATCGCGAATTGTAATTCTGCTATATCGATCAAACTTGTCCGGATCCTGTAACGCCAAATTTAAATTCTAAAACAAATGACCGAAGATCGCAATAAAAGTTTACTGTTTAAACGACCTTTAAACGTAGACAACAGATTTAGTTTATCATTAAAAAGTACCGTGAAAATCCCAGCGCGACACACTGCGATTGTTGAACTAACGTGAGATAAGCGAATGCCTGATAAGACGTATGTAGCTGAGCCGCGCAATCTTGAGAAGCCCAGTGTTCTAGTTGCGCGCGCGATTTTTCGAAAATCAGAAAATTCTGAAGCTTTCATTAATATTCTAAATGTAAATGATAAAGAGTTAATTCTTAACAATAAAACATTAATTGAATTTGCGGTGGAAGCTGAAGAACAACTAGACACGGAAAAGAAAGATGGTAAAGTGATTAACTCAGTGCAAATGTCACCCAAACATAAATTCAGTTTAGATCACCTGGCAGTAGAAAAGCGCGATAAATTCAAAACATTTTTAAATGAATATGCGGACATATTCAAAATGAAAGACATACCGCTTAGTAAGACAACGTTAGTGCGGCATCGCATACACACAAGTTCTGATGTACCAGTAGCGCGCGCCTCATATCGTATACCTTTTAGTCGCTGTCAAGTTATGAAAAATTTAATTGACGAAATGCTTGACAATAAAATCATTCAACCTTCAGTCAGCCCTTATTCAGCACCGGTAGTATTAGTCGAAAAGAAATTAAATAATGGTGAAAGTTCATTTCGATTTTGCATCGACTACCGCGAACTAAACAAAATTACAAAAGGAGATTTCTTCCGTATTTCAAATTTGCAAGATACTTTAGACCAATTAGGTAAAGCGAATCGTTTTACAACCCTGGATCTGACTAAAGGCTACTGGCAGGTAGAGATGGACCCGCGTGATAAGGGAAAGACAGCTTTTTCGGTATCATGGGGCCATTTTGAATGTAATAGGATGCCGTTCGGACTAATTAATAGCCCGAGCACATGGCAACGACTAATAGAAACAGTATTATCCGGTTTAACGATTGAGCACTGTTTTGTGTATCTCGATGACATAATTTGCTTCAGTTCTGACGATCTTGATGAACATATCAGAAAACTAAGACTTATTTTTGACAGACTTAGAGATGCAAATTTGACTTTAAACCCCGATAAATGTAAATTTATGATGACTGAAACAAAATATCTCGGACACGTAGTGAGTAAAGATGGTGTGAAACCGGACCCAGACAAGATAAATGTAGTGAAAGAACTCCCAACTCCACGTGACGTCACTGAAATCAGATCCTTTTTAGGTTTAATTGGATTTTACAGACGTTTCATTCCAAATTTTGCCGAATTGGCCTTACCATTGACTAAACCAACAAAGAAAAATTGTAGATTTTCCTGGTCTCCCGACACCGAAATTTCATTTAATACGTTAAGAGAAGCATTAACAAAATCCCCGATTTTAAAATACCCAAATTTTGAAAAACCGTTCATTTTGTGTACAGACGGATCTGCATATGCAATAGGCGTAGTTTTATGTCAAGAGTACGATGGACATGAAATGCCGGTTGCATATGCGAGCCGCCAACTCAAGCCATCCGAGTGTAACTATACCACAACCGAACGTGAGGGTCTCGCTTTGGTTTGGGGTATTAAACATTTTCGATGTTATTTGTTCGGTACGGTATTTCAGGTCTTTACCGATCATCAACCCCTAAAATGGTTGATGGAAACGGCAGAACCCTCAAATCGATTAATTAGATGGTCGTTGCTCTTATCAGAGTATAGTTTTAAAATTGATTATCGTCCTGGTAAGAAACATGCAAATGCTGACGCGCTCTCGCGTATCAAGCCTGTTCGTGTCATGTTTCAATACAAACACTATGAGCCAGTCATATAGGATCGTGACGTCATAAAAACAGAGCAGAGAAACGACACACATGTTATGACGTATATAGATAAGGTGCAACACGAACCGAACTGTGACTTTTATTTGGATGACGACGGGTTACTTTATAAGAAATCCGATGACGAGCGTTATGAAGATAGATTAGTAGTTCCATTTCAATTTCGAAATGCGATACTAAGGGCCTGTCATGACTCACCTTTATCGGGTCACGGCGGGGCGGAAAAAACATTTGAAAAAATTAATCGGACGTAAAGGAGTACGTCAAGAAATGCATATCGTGTTCAGAACGGAAAACATCCCTTCATTTACGCCCGGCTCCTTTGAAAAAATTTAGACATGCCACATGACCTTTTGAACGCATTGCGATGGACGTAGTAGGTCCACTTGTAACCTCTGACTCGGGGAATAAGTACATCCTAACAGTACAAGATGCGGCTACTCGTTATCTGGAGGCTTTTCCCATGACTGACCAAACCGCCCCAACAGTTGCAAAAACTTTTATAAAAGGTATCATATTACGACATAGCACACCCCGACAGTTACTAACAGACCTTAGCACGAATTTCTTATCAAAGTTAATGAAAGAAATTTGCCAAATTTTGAAAATTGAACGCCTGCAAACGACCGCTTTCAGACCTCAAACGAATGGAAGCCTAAAACGAAGTCATCGAACGTTAAAAGACATGCTATCACATTATATTAACGGGCGCCATACTGATTGGGATGAATGGCTACCATTTGCAGTATCAGCATTTTGTAGTACCGTACATTCTATGGTAGGAGAGTCGCCGTTCTTTCTGATGTATGGCCGTGATATGGAATTACCGTTCGATGAAATATTTAGACCCCTTAGGACGCGATACGACACGGACACTAATTATGCGAGCGAAATGATGCAACGTTTGAAAATAGCTCACACTAAAGCCCGAGAACAGCTAGATAGAAATATCGAAAGAGTACACCGCCCTTTTAATAAGAAAAGCGCTGAGGTTTCATTTAAAGTAGGTGACCGTGTGTACTTGTTTACGGTGAAGGCCGAGATTAATGCGAAGCTAGCAAAAAAGTGGTCAGGACCGTATCGCATAATTGAGTTACGTGAAGTAAACGCAGTCATTAAAGAAATCTTTGGCAGGAGACAAATGAAAGTGCACGTGAACAGACTAAAACCATGTTACTTGACCGCAGACGATTTAAACGAGTTACCGTTGCTAGATTCGATCGAACCGCTAAAGACTATAGAATTGTGCGATCAGGACGATATTACCCCCATTATCCCTTGGTCCGAAAGAACTCAAAGTGTTAGCGATCGACAAGGAGACGATACAATAGTCAACCGTGCTAATTCGACTTTAGTTTCAGAGAGTCAGCGTCAGAGTGTAGAAGAGTCCCAGCTTCCGGAACAAAGTGAAGCCGACGGCACACTTCTAAGTTCCACCAAATCCACGGAGACATACTCCACGGTAGAGGAAGATACGCCCCGCCTCCTCCCCGATATTGTACTCGAAGCCGTGGCTCTGTATCTGACCACCCGTGGGTGTTATCTAAGAAACTCTAAGTGTAGTGATTATGTATTTACGATTTATTTTGTTATTTGTATCAGTTACGGGCTGAGCTGATTGGATATGACTGCGCGGATCCAGACGTGCAGATATCAAAAGTATCCTAGCTGGATGTTCAACCCTGCAGCGACCCCAAGAAAGATTCGACAGAGACCACCGCGAAGATACAATTAGTGCAAGAGAGGCGATACACTGAATTCTACGTATATGGCTGCCTAGTTACGGTGCAGCAAATAATCGAACACTGCGGAATGTACTCGCATACAAGTGCTGTTGCCGGTGGACTGGCGCGATACGTCCACCCCGTCAAGGCCGACAAATGTATCGAAGCACATAAATTTCAACGACTGGATCTTTCCGGGCTTGGGGCTGGTATTGTATCCGGGTTGTTGGCCAATGGCACAGTAGAAATGTCCACCACTCTGGCCGGGCATTTGACAACCAGTGGCAAGTGTTCCGCAGTGCGTTATACACAGCAGGGCAACACTTATGAAGACGTGATCGTCAGCGCGGCTATCACTATCAAACTGTCCGACTACACCGCCATCGCCAACGTGGAAGAAAATACAGTAAGGTTGAAGTCCGGCACTGTATGCACATACACTGACCTATACTGCTTCGATGATATGGCCGGTGAAGTCGCCTGGACGGCCGACACGAACGAGCGCTGCTCTGCTGAAGGTCTTGACGTCCTGTATGAAAGCACTGCAACAATACTGACGACTAACAAGACAAACACCAAATACGTCGTCGTCGAGGCCCAAGACACCGTGTTTGCACTACGTCTTGTACAAGCAGAGATATTATGCCACCAACCAGCTTGGCGAACAGAGCAACACCGCTTGCTCATTATCAATGAATCCTCCCTTGGCTTCTACTTTAAGAAGTCACGGAGAGTGACACAAAATACAGACGTGATGTCTTAGTAAGCTGTTGTTCCTTGAAATCGCTTTCAAACAGCAAACTAAGAACTTAATTTACGACGCTATATTAAAGAGATGCCATCTTCGAGAAACTATTTTAAGAAAACGGCTCATGCTGGCCCTGGAGAAGTCTGACGTCGTAAGCGGACTCGTAAAGGAAGCATCGCGACATATAGGGCGTGTAATGTGAAAAGTCTTATACATTATCAAGTGTAGCCCAAAGATCGTAGACTTTAGAAGGACACAGTTTTGCTATCAGGAGCTGCCGGTAACGTATAAAAACGAAAGTAAATTTATAACCCCTATTACACACGTAATCCAAGATCATGGAACGTAAGTAGATTGCGGAGTACAACTACCCGTAATGTTCTATTTAGAAGGAAAGTGGCTAGAAGTGGATCTAGAACTTCGAGGAACGCAACCGGACCCTCTTGTTCTTGATGCCAACGACCCAGGCGAGTTCGTACCAATGATGAACATTGCCCCGATTAGCGCTCATAGGGTATACACCCAACAAGACATGCAAGTATTTCATCAAACGCTGCTCTTTCCTAATGAGAGGCGTGCCGTAACAAATATTATGACCCGCCGAGGGACAGGAGTAGCGGCCGATGGACAGAATTTCCACTTACCCGACGTCTTCAGCAAGAACGAACTAGCCAAGATGGCCTGGAGTGCCGCCGCTGAAGTGTGGGGTTTCCTATCTTACTCGGGAAACCTCTTCTCCATATGCATGCTCCTATACACTGTCTACGTAGTGTTACGGTACGTCGCCTCAGTAATATTAAATATGTTAAGTTTAAGGAGAACAGCGAACAATCAACCCCAACGGAAGTGGTTCCTCCTAGCCAGCCTGTGGGACGCCCTGACGACGAGATACCTGCTGAACCTAATGCAACAACCAGAGCCAGGAGTAGAAGGCATCAGTGCTGCCAACATCGGTTCATCCGTGTCCCTGTATCCTAATCTGCAACAGGTCGTCGTGCAGCCACCCCCGTATCCCTAAGAAGCACTAGCAGATACCAGCGTCTTACGCCAGCCCGTAGCTACATAACTATGTATAGGTTAAGTTATAATAAGTAGTTTAATCGTAGCTATCTCAATTGACTTCTTTGGACTAAACTATAATTCGTTTATTATAGTCCAGTTCAAAGAGGGAGGCAATGTAATAGCCACGTGGTTCACCCTGCACAAGTAATATCAATTTTATTAACATCGTATCCGCTGTTAACTGCTGCCTTGAGCCGGGCGATCTTCGACTCGTCGTCAATTGAGACAGCTAACGACCAGTTCGTTTCCATAATCTGAGGACATTCTCAGTCCGAGCGTGGAAACGAACAGTCGGGAACTGTAGTTAGAAATCGGGAAATATTTCATTATTTGTATTATTTTAACTTTGTGTACAATATTTTTTTAAGCCAATAATAATAGTTGTTAATAATAAATACGGTCTTTTAATTAAACAAATTGTGTTCCCATCGAACCGATTCCCGTCAGTGTCAACCAGTCAACACAGAGCAGTTAAGTGTCAACCAGTCAACACAGGGCAGTACAGTGACGCAGGTAAGTATAACTTTTAGTATTTTACTTGTAGCTGTCCGCGTATAATTCAATACGTCAACAAGAAGTGGCTTCACTGTGCACCAGACACCCTACTATTACAGCAACGAGAAAATTGCTATTTCAAGTGTGGTAGGTATTCAAGAATCCAGCCCATATAGCTTACAATATACAAAGAATTCATCAAGGAAAAGTAAAATCTGACTTTATTTTTGTAAAAAATCATATAAATATTTGTTTATGCGCCCAAAGTTTATAATTTTTTATCATATTTTAGCTAAAAGAAAACATTGCAACAAGAAAATTTCTATTTGAAGCGTAGTAGGTATTCTAGAATCCAGCCCATGTAGCTTACAATATACAACGTATTCATTAAAATGCGACCCGAAAATTCAATGTTTATTATCTGATTGGTACCATGTTTTGGTCACTTTTGCATGTCCAATGCTTAAAACAAACTATAGTATAGATCCTAAAGCATGAATATGAATGTTTTAACAAAAATATTTATTTCAAAAATAGGTAAAATCCGACTTAATTTTTGTAAAAAATCATATAAATATTTGCTTCCGCGCCCGAATTTTATAATTTTTCTTAATATTTTAGCTAAAAGAAAACATTGCAACAAGAAAATTGCTATTTCAAGTGTGGTAGGTATTCTAGAATCCAGCCCATGTGGCTTACAATATACAACGTATTCATTAAAATGACACCCGAAAATATAAGTGTGGTAGGTATTCTAAAACTCAGCCCATGTAGCTTACAATATACAACGTATTCATCAAGTATAGGTAAAATCTGACTTTATTTTTGTGAAAAATCATATAAATATATGCTTCCGCGCCCGAATTTTATAATTTTTCATCATAATTTAACTAAAAGCAAACATTGCAACAAGAAAATTGCTATTTCAAGTGTGGTAGGTATTCTAGAATCTAGCCCATGTAGCTTACAATATACAACGTATTCATCAAGAATATGTAAAATCTGACTTTATTTTTATAAAAAAATCACATAAATATTTGTTTCCGCGCCCGAATTTTATAATTTTACATTATTTTTTAGCTAAAAAGAAACATTACAACAAGAAAATTGCTATTTCAAGTGTGGTAGGTACTCTAGAATCCAGCCCATGTAGCTTACGATATACAACGTATTCATTAAAATGATACACTAAAATTGAATGTTTATTATCTCATTGGTACCACGTTTTGGTCACTTTTGCATGTCCAATGCTTAAAACCATGCATAGTATATATCCCAAAGCATGAAGATGAATGTTTTAACAAAAATATCCATTTCAAGAACACGTGAAATCTGACTTTATCTTTGTAAAAAATCATACAAATATTTGCTTCCGCGCCCGAATTTTATAATTATTTATCATATTTTAGCTAAAAGAAAACATTGCAACAAGAAAATTGCTATTTCAAGTGTGGTAGGTACTCTATAATCCAGCCCATGTAGCTCACAATATACTACGTATTTATTAAGAATAGGTAAAATCTGTTTTTATTTTAGTAAAAAATCATATAAATATTTGCTTCCGCGCCCGTATTTGATAATTCTTCATCATATTTTAGCTAAAAGAAAACATTGCAACAAGAAAATTGCTATAGCAAGTGTGGTAGGTATTCTAGAATCGAGCCCATGTAGCTTACAATACTCAACGTATTCATCAATAATAGGTAAAATCTGACTTTATTTTTGTAAAAAATCATATAAATGTTTGCTTCCGCGCCCGAATTTTATAATTCTTCATTATATTTTAGCTAAAAGAAAACATTGCAACAAGAAAATTGCTATTTCAAATGTGGTAGGTATTCTAGAATCCAGACCATGAAGCTTACAATATACAACGTATTCATTAAAATTACACCCAAAAATTTAATGTTTAATATCTGATTGGTACCACGTTTTGGTCACTTTTGCATGTCCAATGCTAAAATTATCCATAGTATAAATCCTAAAGCATAAATATGAATGTTTCAACAAAAATATCCATTTCAAGAGTAGGTAAAATCTGACTATATTTTTGTAAAAAATCAAATAAATATTAGCTTCCACGCACGAATTTTATAATTCTTCATCATATTTTAGCTAAAAGAAAACGTTGCAACAAGTAAATTGCTATTTTAAGTGTGGTATGTATTATAGAATCCAGCCCATGTAGCTTACAATATACAACATATTCAGCAAGAATAGGTAAAATCTGACTTTATTTTTGTAAAAATATATATAAATATTTGCTTGCACGCCCAAATATTAAATTTTTTATCATATTTTAGCTAAAAGAACACATTGCAACAAGAAAATTGCTATTTCAAGTGTGGTAGGTATTCTAGAATCCAGCCCATGTAGCCTACAATATACAACGTATTTATCAAGAATATGTAAAATCTTACTTTATTTTTGTAAATAATCATATAAATATTTGCTTTCGCGCCCGAATTTTATAATTTTTCATCATATTTTAGCTAAATAACACATTGCAACAAGAAAATTTCTATTTCAAGTGTCGTAGGTATTCTAGAATCCAGCCCATGTAGCTTACAATATACAACGTATTTATCAAGAATTGGTAAAATCTGTTTTAATTTTGTAAAAAATCATATAAATATTTGCTTCCGCGCCCGAATTTAATAATTCTTCATCATATTTTAGCTAAAAGAAAACATTGCAACAAGAAAATTGCTATTTCAAGTGTGGTAGGTATTCTAGAATCCAGACCATGAAGCTTACAATATACAACGTATTCATTAAAATTACACCCAAAAATTTAATGTTTAATATCTGATTGGTACCAGGTTTTGGTCACTTTTGCATGTCCAATGCTAAAATTATCCATAGTATAAATCCTAAAGCATAAATATGAATGTTTCAACAAAAATATCCATTTCAAGAGTAGGTAAAATCTGACTATATTTTTGTAAAAAATCAAATAAATATTAGCTTCCACGCACGAATTTTATAATTCTTCATCATATTTTAGCTAAAAGAAAACGTTGCAACAAGTAAATTGCTATTTTAAGTGTGGTATGTATTATAGAATCCAGCCCATGTAGCTTACAATATACAACATATTCAGCAAGAATAGGTAAAATCTGACTTTATTTTTGTAAAAATATATATAAATATTTGCTTGCACGCCCAAATATTACAATTTTTTATCATATTTTAGCTAAAAGAACACATTGCAACAAGAAAATTGCTATTTCAAGTGTGGTAGGTATTCTAGAATCCAGCCCATGTAGCCTACAATATACAACGTATTTATCAAGAATATGTAAAATCTTACTTTATTTTTGTAAATAATCATATAAATATTTGCTTTCGCGCCCGAATTTTATAATTTTTCATCATATTTTAGCTAAATAACACATTGCAACAAGAAAATTTCTATTTCAAGTGTCGTAGGTATTCTAGAATCCAGCCCATGTAGCTTACAATATACAACGTATTTATCAAGAATTGGTAAAATCTGTTTTAATTTTGTAAAAAATCATATAAATATTTGCTTCCGCGCCCGAATTTAATAATTCTTCATCATATTTTAGCTAAAAGAAAACATTGCAACGTAAGAATTGCTATTTTAAGTGTGGTAGGTATTCTAGAATCCAGCCCATGTAGCTTACAATAACAATGTATTTATCAAGAATAGGTAAAATCTGACTTTATATTTGTAAAAAATCATATAAATAATTGCTTCCGCGCCCAAATTTATTAATTCTTCATCATATTTTAGCTAAAATAAAACATTGAAACAAGAAAATTGCTATTTCAAGTGTGGTAGGTATTCTAGAATCCAGCCCATGTAGCTTACGATATACAACGTATTCATTAAAATGACATACTAAAATTGAATGTTTATTATCTCATTGGTACCACATTTTGGTCACTTTTGCATGTCCAATGCTTAAAACCATCCTAAGTATAGATCCTAAAGCATGAATATGAATGTATTAACAAAAATATTCATGTCAAGAATAGGTTAAATTTGACTATATTTTTGTAAATAATCATATAAACATTAGCTTCGGCGCCCAAATTTTATAATTCTTCATCATATTTTAGCTAAAAGAAAACATTGCAACAAGTAAATTGCTATTTTAAGTGTGGTAGGTATTCTAGAATCCAGGCCATCTAGCTTACAATATACAACCTATTAATTAAGAATAGGTAAAATCTGACTTTACTTTTGTAGAAAATCATATAAATATTTGCTTTCGCACCCATATTTTATAATTCTTCATCACATTTTAGCTAACAGAAAACATTGTAACAAGAAAATTGCTATTTCAAGTGTAGTAGGTGTTCTAAAATCCAGCCCATGTAGCTTACAATATAAAACGTATTTATTAAAATGACACCCGAAAATTGAATGTTTTTTATCTGATTGGTACCAAGTTTTGAGCATTGTTGCATGTCCAATGCTTAAAACCATCCTTAGTATAGATCCTAAAGCATGAATATGAATGTATTAACAAAAATATTCATGTCACGAATAGGTTAAATTTGACTATATTTTTGTAAATAATCATATAAACATTAGCTTCGGCGCCCAAATTTTATA
Source organism: Stenolophus ochropezus (assembly GCA_035578165.1). NCBI lineage: Eukaryota > Metazoa > Arthropoda > Insecta > Coleoptera > Carabidae > Stenolophus > Stenolophus ochropezus. Next base: position 228,751 of record JAQOWZ010000111.1, on the reverse strand, counting down.
ATTCTTTATCATATTTTAGCTAAGAGAAAACATTGCAACAAGTAAATTGCTATTTTAAGTGTGGTAGGTATTCTAGAATCCAGCCCATGTAGCTTACAATATACAACGTATTCATTAAAATGACACCCGAAAATATAAGTGTGGTAGGTATTCTAAAACTCAGCCCATGTAGCTTACAATATACAACGTATTCATCAAGTATAGGATAAATCTGACTTTATTTTTGTGAAAAATCATATAAATATTTGCTTCCGCGCCCGAATTTTATAATTTTTCATCATAATTTAGCTAAAAGCAAACATTGCAACAAGAAAATTGCTATTTCAAGTGTGGTAGGTATTCTAGAATCTAGCCCATGTAGTTTACAATATACAACCTATTCATCAAGAATATGTAAAATCTGACTTTATTTTTGTAAAAAAATCACATAAATATTTGTTTCCGCGCCCGAATTTTATAAATTTACATTATTTTTTAGCTAAAAGGAAACATTACAACAAGAAAATTGCTATTTCAAGTGTGGTAGGGATACTAGAATCCAGGCCATGTAGCTTACAATATACAACGTATTAATTAAGAATAGGTAAAATCTGACTTTACTTTTGTAGGAAATCATATAAATATTTGCTTCCGCACCCATATTTTATAATTCTTCATCTCATTTTAGCTAACAGAAAACATTGTAACAAGAAAATTGCTATTTCAAGTGTAGTAGGTGTTCTAGAATCCAGCCCATGTAGCTTACAATATAAAACGTATTTATTAAAATGACACCCGAAAATTGAATGTTTTTTATCTGATTGGTACCAAGTTTTGATCATTGTTGCATGTCCAATGTTTAAAACCGTCCTTAGTATAGATCCTAAAGCATGAATATGAATGTATTAACAAAAATATCCATGTCAAGAATAGGTTAAATCTGACTATATTTTTGTAAATAATCATATAAACATTAGCTTCGGCGCCCAAATTTTATAATTTTTCATCATATTTTAGTTAAAAGAAAACATTGCAACAAGTAAATTGCTATTTCAAGTGTGGTAGGTATTCTAGAATCCAGACCATGAAGCTTACAATATACAACGTATTCATTAAAATTACACCCAAAAATTTAATGTTTAATATCTGATTGGCACCACGTTTTGGTCACTTTTGCATGTCCAATGCTAAAATTATCCATAGTATAGATCCTAAAGCATAAATATGAATGTTTCAACAAAAATATCCATTTCAAGAGTAGGTTAAATCTGACTATATTTTTGTAAAAAATCAAATAAATATTAGCTTCCACGCACGAATTTTATAATTCTTCATCGTATTTTAGCTAAAAGAAAACGTTGCAACAAGTAAATTGCTATTTCAAGTGTGGTATGTATTATAGAATCCAGCCCATGTAGCTTACAATATACAACATATTCAGTAAGAATAGGTAAAATCTGACTTTATTTTTGTAAAAATATATATAAATATTTGCTTGCACGCCCAAATATTACAATTTTTTATCATATTTTAGCTAAAAGAACACATTGCAACAAGAAAATTGCTATTTCAAGTGTGGTAGGTATTCTAGAATCCAGCCCATGTAGCCTACAATATACAACGTATTTATGAAGAATATGTAAAATCTTACTTTATTTTTGTAAATAATCATATAAATATTTGCTTTCGCGCGCGAATTTTATAATTTTACATCATATTTTAGCTAAAAGAACACATTGCAACAAGGAAATTTCTATTTCAAGTGTCGTAGGTATTCTAGAATCAAGCCCATGTAGCTTACAATATACAACGTATTTATCAAGAATTGGTAAAATCTGTTTTAATTTTTGTAAAAAATCATATAAATATTTGCTTCCGCGCCCGAATTTAATAATTCTTCATCATAATTTAGCTAAAAGAAAACATTGCAACGTAAGAATTGCTATTTTAAGTGTGGTAGGTATTCTAGAATCCAGCCCATGTAGCTTACAATATACAACGTATTTATCAAGAATAGGTAAAATCTGACTTTATATTTGTAAAAAATCATATAAATAATTGCTTCCGCGTCCAAATTTATTAATTCTTCATCATATTTTAGCTAAAATAAAACATTGAAACAAGAAAATTGCTATTTTAAGTGTGGTAGGTATTCCAGAATCCAGCCCATGTAGCTTACGATATACAACGTATTCATTAAAATGACACACTAAAATTGAATGTTTATTATCTCATTGGTACCACGTTTTGGTCACTTTTGCATGTCCAATGCTTAAAACCATCCATAGTATATATCCCAAAACATGAAGATGAATGTTTTAACAAAAATATCCATTTCAAGAACACGTGAAATCTGACTTTATCTTTGTAAAAAATCATACAAATATTTGCTTCCGCGCCCGAATTTTATAATTATTTATCATATTTTAGCTAAAAGAAAACATTGCAACAAGAAAATTGCTATTTCAAGTGTGGTAGGTATTCTATAATCCAGCCCATGTGGCTTACAATATACAACGTATTTATCAAGAATAGGTAAAATCTGTTTTTATTTTAGTAAAAAATCATATAAATATTTGCTTCCGCGCCCGTATTTGATAATTCTTCATTATATTTTAGCTAAAAGAAAACATTTCAACAAGAAAATTGCTATAGCAAGTGTGGTAGGTATTCTAGAATCGAGCCCATGTAGCTTACAATACTCAACGTATTCATCAATAATAGGTAAAATCTGACTTTATTTTTGTAAAAAATCATATAAATGTTTGCTTCCGCGCCCGAATTTTATAATTCTTCATTATATTTTAGCTAAAAGAAAACATTGCAACAAGAAAATTGCTATTTCTAGTGTGGTAGGTATTCTAGAATCCAGCCATTGTAGCTTACAATTTACAACGTATTCATCAAGAAAAGGAAAAATCTGACTTTATTTCTGTAAAAAATCATATAAATATTTGCTTCCGCGCCCTAATTTTTTAATTTTTCTTCATATTTTAGATAAAAGAAAACATTGCAACAAGAAATTTGCTATTACAAGTGTGCCAGGTATTCTAGAATCCAGCCCATGTAGCTTACTATATACAACGTATTTATCAAGAAAAGGTAAATCTGATTTTATATTTGTAAAAAAGCATATAAATATTTGCTTCTGCGCCCGAATTTTAAAATTTTTCATCATATTTTAGCTAAAAGAAAACATTGCAACAAGAAAAATGCTATTTCAAGTGTGGTAGGTATTCTAAAATCTAGCCCATGTAGTTTACAATATACAACGTATTCATCAAGAAAAGGTAAAATCTGACTTTATTTTTGTAAAAAATCATATAAATATTTGCTTCCGCGCCTGAATTTTATAATTTTTTGTCATATTTTAGCTAAAAGAAAACATTGCAACAAGAAAATTGCTATTTCAAGTATAGCAGGTATTCTAGAATCCAGCCCATGTAGCTTACTATATACAACGTATTCATTAAAACGACACCCGAAAATTGAATGTTCATTCATTATTTCATTGGTACCACGTTTTGGTCCCTTTTGCATGTCCAATGTTTAAAACCATTTATAGTATAGATCCTAAAGCATGAATATGAATGTTTTAACAAAAACATCCATTTCAAGAATAAGTAAAATCTGACTTTATTTTTGAAAAAAATCATATAAATATTTGCTTCCACGCCCGAATTTTATAATTGTTTGTCATATTTTATCTAAAAGAAAACATTGAAACAAGAAAATTGCTATTTCAAGTGTGGTAGGTATTCTAGAATCCAGCCCATGTAGCTTACGATATACAACGTATTCATTAAAATGACACACTAAAATTGAATGTTTATGATCTCATTGGTACCACGTTTTGGTCACTTTTGCATGTCCAATGCTTAAAAGCATCCATAGTATATATCCCAAAGCATGAAGATGAATGTTTTAACAAAAATATCCATTTCAAGAACACGTAAAATCTGACTTTATCTTTGTAAAAAATCATACAAATATTTGCTTCCGCGCCCGAATTTTATAATTATTTATCATATTTTAGCTAAAAGAAAACATTGCAACAAGAAAATTGCTATTTCAAGTGTGGTAGGTATTCTACAATCCAGCCCATGTAGCTTACAATATACAACGTATTTATCAAGAATAGGTAAAATCTGTTTTTATTTTAGTAAAAAATCATATAAATATTTGCTTCCGCGCCCGTATTTGATAATTCTTCATCATATTTTAGCTAAAAGAAAACATTGCAACAAGAAAATTGCTATAGCAAGTGTGGTAGGTATTCTAGAATCGAGCCCATGTAGCTTACAATACTCAACGTATTCATCAATAATAGGTAAAATCTGACTTTATTTTTGTAAAAAATCATATAAATGTTTGCTTCCGCGCCCGAATTTTATAATTCTTCATTATATTTTAGCTAAAAGAAAACATTGCAACAAGAAAATTGCTATTTCTAGTGTGGTAGGTATTCTAGAATCCAGCCATTGTAGCTTACAATATACAACGTATTCATCAAGAAAAGGAAAAATCTGACTTTATTTCTGTAAAAAATCATATAAATATTTGCTTCCGCGCCCTAATTTTTTAATTTTTCTTCATATTTTAGATAAAAGAAAACATTGCAACAAGAAATTTGCTATTACAAGTGTGCCAGGTATTCTAGAATCCAGCCCATGTAGCTTACTATATACAACGTATTTATCAAGAAAAGGTAAATCTGATTTTATATTTGTAAAAAAGCATATAAATATTTGCTTCTGCGCCCGAATTTTAAAATTTTTCATCATATTTTAGCTAAAAGAAAACATTGCAACAAGAAAAATGCTATTTCAAGTGTGGTAGGTATTCTAAAATCTAGCCCATGTAGTTTACAATATACAACGTATTCATCAAGAAAAGGTAAAATCTGACTTTATTTTTGTAAAAAATCATATAAATATTTGCTTCCGCGCCTGAATTTTATAATTTTTTGTCATATTTTAGCTAAAAGAAAACATTGCAACAAGAAAATTGCTATTTCAAGTATAGCATGTATTCTAGAATCCAGCCCATGTAGCTTACTATATACAACGTATTCATTAAAACGACACCCGAGAATTGAATGTTCATTCATTATTTCATTGGTACCACGTTTTGGTCCCTTTTGCATGTCCAATGTTTAAAACCATCCATAGTATAGATCCTAAAGCATGAATATGAATGTTTTAACAAAAACATCCATTTCAAGAATAAGTAAAATCTGACTTTATTTTTGAAAAAAATCATATAAATATTTGCTTCCACGCCCGAATTTTATAATTGTTAGTCATATTTTATCTAAAAGAAAACATTGAAACAATAAAATTGCTATTTCAAGTGTGGTAGGTATTCTAGAATCCAGCCCATGTAGCTTACGATATACAACGTATTCATTAAAATGACACACTAAAATTGAATGTTTATTATCTCATTGGTACCACGTTTTGGTCACTTTTGCATGTCCAATGCTTAAAAGCATCCATAGTATATATCCCAAAGCATGAAGATGAATGTTTTAACAAAAATATCCATTTCAAGAACACGTAAAATCTGACTTTATCTTTGTAAAAAATCATACAAATATTTGCTTCCGCGCCCGAATTTTATAATTATTTATCATATTTTAGCTAAAAGAAAACATTGCAACAAGAAAATTGCTATTTCAAGTGTGGTAGGTATTCTACAATCCAGCCCATGTAGCTTACAATATACAACGTATTTATCAAGAATAGGTAAAATCTGTTTTTATTTTAGTAAAAAATCATATAAATATTTGCTTCCGCGCCCGTATTTGATAATTCTTTATCATATTTTAGCTAAAAGAAAACATTGCAACAAGAAAATTGCTATAGCAAGTGTGGTAGGTATTCTAGAATCGAGCCCATGTAGCTTACAATACTCAACGTATTCATCAATAATAGGTAAAATCTGACTTTATTTTTGTAAAAAATCATATAAATGTTTGCTTCCGCGCCCGAATTTTATAATTCTTCATTATATTTTAGCTAAAAGAAAACATTGCAACAAGAAAATTGCTATTTCTAGTGTGGTAGGTATTCTAGAATCCAGCCATTGTGGCCGATGATTTGGACGTGTCGCTAATTTTGACGGATTGATACCGCTGGGAAAGGTAGGATTTGAAACAAGATGCAGCTTTGCCACGAATACCATAATGTTCTAGTTTTTTCAGCAGAATGTTGTGACACACGCAGTCAAAAGCCTTAGAAAAGTCACTAGAGACACATGATGCACACATATTTTTATCCAGATCACTAATTATTTCATTATATATAGACGAAACCGCACTCACTATAGATTTATTTTCGGTGAACCCATGCTGATGTCGAGTTAAAACTTTGTTATTGTTTAGGAATACAGTAAGTCTATTATACATAAGTCTTTCGAGGATTTTTGAGAACACTGTAAGTAAAGAAATGGGCTTGTAGTTTTCGATATTTTGTAGATCTTCTTTTTTATTAAGTGGCACAATGATGGAGTGTTTGAAGGCCTCTGGAAAAACACCGTGTTCCATGGAGACGTTGAACATAAATATGAATGGCTCAATTATTAGTGGTGCACATCTTTTAATTATAAAACTCGGTATCCCATCACTTCCAGATGAATAAGAATTTTTAATATGTTTAATTACGATGAGAGTTTCTTCTTCTGTAACTGGGCTCAAGAAGAAAGAGTTTAGAGGCGAAAGCTCCTTGAAAACATAGTTTGTTGCGGATGAATGATTAGTTTTAAGGAAGTCATTATTAAAGTCGTTTGCTAGTGTTGCAGGATCACCAGATGGCAGGTTAAGAGTTGTGGACTTCCCTCTAATATTATCAATAACTTTCCATGTTGCTTTTGATTTATTGTTTGAATTCAGTATATAGCTTGATACACTTTTTTGTTTGGCCAGTTTAATCGTGTTGTTAAGAATTGCACAGTATTTTTTATAGTATAATTTAAGTAGTGGAGAATTGTTTGTCCTTAGTTCATGTCTTAATTTGTTTTTTTTTTTTACGGCAAGAGATACGTATACCTTTAGTAATCCAGTGTATTGAATCTGGAGTAGATTTAATCGTTTTCAGAGGAAAAGATTCTTCAAAAATGGAGATGAATGTTTTAACAAAAATATCCATTTCAAGAACACGTAAAATCTGACTTTATCTTTGTAAAAAATCATACAAATATTTGCTTCCGCGCCCGAATTTTATAATTATTTATCATATTTTAGCTAAAAGAAAACATTGCAACAAGAAAATTGCTATTTCAAGTGTGGTAGGTATTCTACAATCCAGCCCATGTAGCTTACAATATACAACGTATTTATCAAGAATAGGTAAAATCTGTTTTTATTTTAGTAAAAAATCATATAAATATTTGCTTCCGCGCCCGTATTTGATAATTCTTTATCATATTTTAGCTAAAAGAAAACATTGCAACAAGAAAATTGCTATAGCAAGTGTGGTAGGTATTCTAGAATCGAGCCCATGTAGCTTACAATACTCAACGTATTCATCAATAATAGGTAAAATCTGACTTTATTTTTGTAAAAAATCATATAAATGTTTGCTTCCGCGCCCGAATTTTATAATTCTTCATTATATTTTAGCTAAAAGAAAACATTGCAACAAGAAAATTGCTATTTCTAGTGTGGTAGGTATTCTAGAATCCAGCCATTGTAGCTTACAATATACAACGTATTCATCAAGAAAAGGAAAAATCTGACTTTATTTCTGTAAAAAATCATATAAATATTTGCTTCCGCGCCCTAATTTTTTAATTTTCTTCATATTTTAGATAAAAGAAAACATTGCAACAAGAAATTTGCTATTACAAGTGTGGCAGGTATTCTAGAATCCAGCCCATGTAGCTTACTATATACAACGTATTTATCAAGAAAAGGTAAATCTGATTTTATATTTGTAAAAAAGCATATAAATATTTGCTTCTGCGCCCGAATTTTAAAATTTTTCATCACATTTTAGCTAAAAGAAAACATTGCAACAAGAAAAATACTATTTTAAGTGTGGTAGGTATTCTAAAATCTAGCCCATGTAGCTTACAATATACAACGTATTCATCAAGAAAAGGTAAAATCTGACTTTCTTTTTGTAAAAAATCATATAAATATTTGCTTCCGCGCCCGAATTTTATAATTTTTTGTCATATTTTAGCTAAAAGAAAACATTGCAACAAGAAAATTGCTATTTCAAGTATAGCAGGTATTCTAGAATCCAGCCCATGTAGCTTACTATATACAACGTATTCATTAAAACGACACCCGAAAATTGAATGTTCATTCATTATTTCATTGGTACCACGTTTTGGTCCCTTTTGCATGTCCAATGTTTAAAACCATCCATAGTATAGATCCTAAAGCATGAATATGAATGTTTTAACAAAAACATCCATTTCAAGAATAAGTAAAATCTGACTTTATTTTTGAAAAAAATCATATAAATATTTGCTTCCACGCCCGAATTTTATAATTGTTTGTCATATTTTAGCTAAAAGAAAACATTGCAACAAGAAAATTGCTATTTCAAGTATAGCTGGTATTCTAGAATCTAGCCCATGTAGCTTAAAATATACAACGTATTCATCAAAAATAGGTAAAAACTGAGTTTATTTTTGAAAAAATCATATTTTAGCTAAAAGAAAACATTGCAACAAGAAAAATTGCATTTCAAGTGTGGTAGGTATTCTAGAATCCAGCCCTTGTAGCTTACAATAATAATAATAATAATAATAATTTATTAAAGAGAGATTCGGCCTAAAAGCCGGTTTACAATCACTCTGACAACATGGTATATATATTTAATAACAATAAATTAAATTACAGTATAAGTGAGTGTATGCGAATTATAAAGATGGACAAATGTAACAATATGAAAAAAATCACACATATAATCAGATAAATAAATAAATTAGTAAAAATGTGAATAAAATTTTATACTTAAATATTAAACACAATAGAATAACATATACATTGTTATTTACAATAAATTTAAACTTTGCAACGTTGCTATGATTAGCCTTGACAGAAATGTTTATATAAAATTTTGTTGTTACATTAATAAGCAATAATATTAAAATTACACAAATACAGGCAAATAAATAAATGAATTAAAAGTTCATACTTAAATATTAAAAATAATAAATAACATGTACATGTATTTTGATTTAAAATAAGATAAAACTTGGCAACGTTGCTATGATTAACCTTGACGTGGAAAGGAATGAGATATTTTGAAGTTTTTGTTTTTACAGTCTTGGATAAAATCCTCTACTAAGTAATATTCTATAAAAATAATTGTCTTTTTTATTGTATTTATTGCCTTTGTTTTCGAGTATTGCCTTAACTCAGATGGCAATAAATTGTAGAACTTGGCTCCAGCATAATTTCTTTCAAAAACAGTTATTTTATGGGCATGTAAGGTTATGTTTATTTGTTTTTGTCTAGTGTTGTGTACCGAATTGCACATATTAAAGTCGTTAAGGTTGTTAAATGTATGTTTCAGAGTCTCTAATATATAGATGGATGGTATAGTTAGGATATTCAGCTGCTTAAAGTTGCGTCTACAAGATTGACGTGCAGACAAATTAAGTAAAATGCGAATGGCTCGTTTTTGCATGCCGAATACATCATATAACATGGGTGAGCATATGTAGCAACTGAGTTAAATAGTGCAAAGTATAGTGTACGTAAAACATTTGCGTCTACATGAGTTGATAACATGCGTAGAATATAACAGCATTTTCTTAGTTTGTTGATAGTTGCTGTCGAATGGGAGGACCATTTGGTGTTCGAATCTAACAAGATTCCTAGACAAGGTAGAGTATCAGTGAGGGTGACGCTAACATTCCATGTTGCAGTTTCAACTATCTTGCAAGTATTAAGGTAAAATTGTATAAATTTTGGTTGTCTAAGTTGAGCTTCAAATAATTGGCATTACACCAGTTTGTAATACTGTTTATAATAGTATTGATGGTATTTTCAATGAGATCTGGTTCACGGCTGCACACCAAAAAGTAAGCGTCATCTGCATAAAGTACACACGATGTATTTTCAACATGCATGGGAAGGTCGTTTATGTAGATAAGGAATAATAATGGCCCTAAGACTGATCCCTGAGGAACACCACGCCTTTGGCTGAACCCCGCCATTGACTGATGTCAATAAAGTCTATTATTATTATTATTATTATACCCTTGTTGGAGAAGGTGGCCGATGATTTGGACGTGTCGCTAATTTTGACGGATTGATACCGCTGGGAAAGGTAGGATTTGAAACAAGATGCAGCTTTGCCACGAATACCATAATGTTCTAGTTTTTTCAGCAGAATGTTGTGACACACGCAGTCAAAAGCCTTAGAAAAGTCACTAGAGACACATGATGCACACATATTTTTATCCAGATCACTAATTATTTCATTATATATAGACGAAACCGCACTCACTATAGATTTATTTTCGGTGAACCCATGCTGATGTCGAGTTAAAACTTTGTTATTGTTTAGGAATACAGTAAGTCTATTATACATAAGTCTTTCGAGGATTTTTGAGAACACTGTAAGTAAAGAAATGGGCTTGTAGTTTTCGATATTTTGTAGATCTTCTTTTTTATTAAGTGGCACAATGATGGAGTGTTTGAAGGCCTCTGGAAAAACACCGTGTTCCATGGAGACGTTGAACATAAATATGAATGGCTCAATTATTAGTGGTGCACATCTTTTAATTATAAAACTCGGTATCCCATCACTTCCAGATGAATAAGAATTTTTAATATGTTTAATTACGATGAGAGTTTCTTCTTCTGTAACTGGGCTCAAGAAGAAAGAGTTTAGAGGCGAAAGCTCCTTGAAAACATAGTTTGTTGCGGATGAATGATTAGTTTTAAGGAAGTCATTATTAAAGTCGTTTGCTAGTGTTGCAGGATCACCAGATGGCAGGTTAAGAGTTGTGGACTTCCCTCTAATATTATCAATAACTTTCCATGTTGCTTTTGATTTATTGTTTGAATTCAGTATATAGCTTGATACACTTTTTTGTTTGGCCAGTTTAATCGTGTTGTTAAGAATTGCACAGTATTTTTTATAGTATAATTTAAGTAGTGGAGAATTGTTTGTCCTTAGTTCATGTCTTAATTTGTTTTTTTTTTTACGGCAAGAGATACGTATACCTTTAGTAATCCAGTGTATTGAATCTGGAGTAGATTTAATCGTTTTCAGAGGAAAAGATTCTTCAAAAATGGAGATGAATTTGTTTAGAAATATTTCTGTACAACGGTTAACATCTGATGCGTGCTTTAAATCGCTCCACTGTGTAACTTGAAGTTTACTCTGGAAAATTGCAATGTTTCTTTGTGAGTAGTTCGTCTCCGAACCACAGTTTTAGTATATTTAAAAAAAAATTCAAAATCTTTTTCTTGGATCAGGTTAAAGAAAAAATTTCAACGAACTCCAAGTTTTCCTTAATAAAGATACAAGTGCCACCACGAATGTATGTTTCTCTGCAGAAGAAAGAAGCTGTAGTATAGTTGGGGAGTCGTAATGCATTGAATTCTTCTTTTTTGAGCCAGTGTTCGTTGAGTAAAATGACTTCTAGTTTAATATAATAAGTATTGAGGAATGCTTCGAGTTCTAGTGGTTTTTTTTGTAGGCCTTGAATATTTAAATAAAATATATTAAATCTGTGGTTTTGATAAGGGACGAAAATTATAATTGTTTTTGGTACGTTTATTTGAAAAATTGCTTTTATTGCTCTGGTTTTGTTAAACTGGTTGTTTTTTTAGCGATATCTGTTACCGGTTGTACTGAGGAAGATGAATTTGGGGCACGGTTTGGAGTCAATGCGTTGACTTCTTCGCACATGGAGACCAGTAATGATTTGGCTGAAGCATTATTCTGCGGCATGGAGAAAAGAGAATCAGGAGTACCGATGTAGCCGTCTTCACTTAAGGCTCCGGAGTATTCTAGTGTGGCAAGTTATTGTGGTTGTAAAATTTACCATTAATCACAAGGTTTAATTTCTTTTGTTGGACGTTATACCCTAATGATTTTGCTTGTTTTTTATATTCGAGCAAGTGTTTATTAATTTGCTGTTCTTTAGAAGTAAGATCGTCCTTAATAAATATGTTAGTACCTTTTAATTTATAAGCGTTTTGCATGGCTTTGGTTTTGTTGTCATATTTTAGAAATTTAAGAAGAACTGGCCTTGTTTTACCATGTAGTTTTCAACCAAGTCTCTTAATTAGACATATTTTATCGACAGTTACGGATAGTGACAGTTCAGTTTTAAACAAGTTAAGAATTAGAGACGATAGGTCTTCATTTTCACTTTCCATCAGATTTGTTAGTAAGATGTTGTTAGCTTTTATTTCTTTTTCTAATGTATTTACCTGCTGTTGTAATTTTAAATTTTCATCTTTCAAGTTTTTTAATTGTAATGATGTTTTTTCTATATAGTTATGTAATGTAGTGTCGAGATTACTGAACTTATCATTTATCTTTTGAAATTCAGTTTGTAGATATGCCATAATTTCATTATTTGTCGCCATTTTAATTAGATATATGTAGATGATGAGTGAAGCAAGTATGTAAAACGGGTTGCTTGGATGAAAAACTTTTTGTTAAAATTGCAGTAGATTGCAATAACTAATGACGAAATAACTTGTTTATGTTTTGTTTAATTAAATTTGCAGAAATTTTGTCACAAATCATAGACAGCAATGTAGAAAAAATCAAATATGCACCCAAATTTAGCACTTAACGCACAAATAATTTTGCAACAGCAACCACTCGAATGTTAATCATTGAGTTTTATGCGGCAAAACAATTAAAGAACAAAACAAACCACAAAAAAAGTTCAAAGAAATCGGACGGATGCACTGTACACTCACTTGTACAACGTATTCTGAACGTACAATGTATTATATATACAACGTATTCATCAAGAGTAGGTAAAAACTGACTTTATTTTTGTAAAAAATCATATAAATATTTGCTTCAGCGCCCGAATTTTATAATTCTTAATCATATTTCAGCTAAAAGAAAACATTGCAACAAGAAAATTACTATTTCAAGTATTGTAGGTATTCTAGAATCCAGCCCATGTAGCTTACAATATACAACGTATTCATTAAAATTACACCCAAAAATTGAATGATTAGTATCTCATTGGTACCACGTTTTGGTCACTTTTGCATGTCCAATGCTTAAAACAATCCATAGTATAGATCCTAAAACACGAATATGAATGTTTTAACAAAAATATCCATTTCAAGAATAGATAAAATCTGACTTTATTTTTGAAAAAAATTCATATAAATATTTGCTTAGGCGCCCGAATTTTATAATTCTTCATTATATTTTAGCTAAAAGAAAACATTGCATCAAGAAAATTGCTATTTCAAGTGTGGTAGGAATTCTAGAATCCAGCCCACGTAGCTTACAATATAAACTTATTCGTCAAGAAAAGGTAAAAACTGACTTTATTTATGTAAAAAATCATATAAATATTTGCATCCGCGCCCTAATTTTATAATTCTTCATTATATTTTAGCTAAAAGAAAACATTGCAACAAGAATATTGGATTTCAAGTGTGGTAGGTATTCTAGAATCCAGCTCATGTAGCTTACAATATACAACGTATTCATCAAGAATAGGTAAAATCTGACTTTTTTTGTAAAAAACCATATAAATATTTGCTTCCGCGAACGAATTTTATAATTCTTCATCATATTTTAGCTAAAAGAAAACATTGCAACAAGAAAATTGCTATTTGAAGTGTGGTAGGTATTCTAGAATCCAGCCCATGTAGCTTACAATATACAACGTATTCATTAAAATGACACCCGAAAGTTGAATGTATATTATCTGTTTGGTACCACGTATTGGTCACTTTTGCATGTCCAATGCTAAAATTATTCATAGTATAGATCCTGAAGCATGAATATGAATGTTTTAACAAAAATATCCATTTCAAGAATAGGTAAAATCTGACTTAATTTTTGTAAAAAATTATAAATATTTGCTTCCGCGCACGAATTTTATAATTCTTCATAATATTTTTGCTAAAAAAAACATTGCAACTAGAAAATTGCTATTTCAAGTGTAGTACGTATTCTAGAATCCAGCCCATGTAGCTTACAATATACAACGTATTTATCAAGAATAGGTAAAATCTGACTTTATTTTTGTAAATAATCATATAAATATTTGCTTCCGCGCCCGAATTCTATAATTCTTCATCATATTTTAGCTAAAAGAAAACATTGCAACAAGAAAATTGCTATTTTAAGTGTGGTAGATATTCTAGTATCCAGCCCATGTAGTTTACAATATACAACGTATTCAACAAGAATAGGCAAAATCTGACTTTATTTTTGTAAAAAATCATATAAATATTTGCTTCCGCGCCCGAATTTTATAATTATTCATCATATTTTAGCTAAAAGAAGACATTGCAACAAGAAAATTGCTAATTCAAGTGTGGTAGGTATTCTACAATCCAGCCCATGTTGCTTACAATATACAACGTATTCTTTAAAATAATACCCGAAAATTGAATTTATAATATCTGATTGGTACCACGTTTTGGTCACTTTTGCATGTCCAATGCTAAAATTATCCATAGTATAGATCCTAAAGTATGAAAATAAATGTTTTAACAAAAATATCCATTTTAAAAATAGGTAATATCTGACTTTATTTTTGTAAAAAATCTTACAAATATTTCCTTTTGTGCCCAAATTTTATAATTCTTTATCATATTTTGGCTAAAAGAAAACATTGCAACAAGAAAATTGCTATTTCTAGTGTGGTAGGTATTCTAGAATCCAACCCATGTAGCTTACAATAAACAATGTATTCCTCAAGAAAAGGTAAAATTTGACTTTATTTTTGTAAAAGATCATATAAATATTTGTTACCGTGCCCGAATTTTATAATTTTCCATTATATTTGAGCTAAAAGACAACATTGCAACAAAAAAATCGCTATTTCAAGTATGGTAGGTATTCTAGAATCCAGCCCATGTAGCTTACAATATACAGCGTATTCATTATAATGACACCCGAAAATTAAATGTTTATTATCTGATTGGTACCAAGTTTTGGTCACTCTTGCATGTCCAATGTTTAAACAATCCATAGTATAGATCCAAAAGCATGAATATGTTTGTTCTAACAAAAATATCCATTCCAAAATAGGTAAAATCTGACTTTATTTTTGTAAAAGATCATATAAATTTTTGCTTCCATGCCCGAATTTTATAATTCTTTATCATATTTTAGCTAAAAGAAAACATTGCATCAAGAAAATTGCTATTTCAAGTGTGGTAGGTATTCTAGAATCCAGCCCATGTAGCTTACAATATACAATGTATTCATTAAAATGGCATCAGAAAATTGAATGTATATTATTTGATTGGTACCACGCTTTGGTCACTTTTGCATGTCCAATGCTTAAAACCATCCATAGTATAGATCCTAAAGCATGAATATGATTGTTTTAACAAAAATATCCATTTCAAGAATAGGTAAAATCTGACTTAATTTTTGTAAAAAATTATCTAAATATTTGCTTCCGCGCCCGAATTCTTTAATTCTTCATCATAATTTAGCTAAAAGAAAACAATCCAACAAGAAAAGTACTATTTATGTGAGGTGGGTATTCTAGAATCGTGCCCATGTAATATACAACGTATTCATCAAGAAAAGATAAAATCTGACTTTATTTTTATAAGATATCATATAAATATTTGCTTCCGCGCCCGAATTCTATAATTCTTCATCATATTTTAGCTAAAAGAAAACATTGCAACAAGAAAATTGCTATTTTAAGTGTGGTAGATATTCTAGTATCCAGCCCATGTAGCTTACAATATACAACGTATTCAACAAGAATAGGCATAATCTGACTTTATTTTTGTAAAAAATCATATAAATTTTTGCTTCCGCGCCCGAATTTTATAATTATTCATCATATTTTAGCTAAAAGAAGACATTGCAACAAGAAAATTGCTAATTCAAGTGTGGTAGGTATTCCACAATCCAGCCCATGTTGCTTACAATATACAACGTATTCTTTAAAATAATACCCGAAAATTGAATTTATAATATCTGATTGGTACCACGTTTTGGTCACTTTTGCATGTCCAATGCTAAAATTATCCATAGTATAGATCCTAAAGTATGAAAATAAATGTTTTAACAAAAATATCCATTTTAAAAATAGGTAAAATCTGACTTTATTTTTGTAAAAAATCTTACAAATATTTCCTTTCGTGCCCAAATTTTATAATTCTTTATCATATTTTGGCTAAAAGAAAACATTGCAACAAGAAAATTGCTATTTCTAGTGTGGTAGGTATTCTAGAATCCAGCCCATGTAGCTTACAATAAACAATGTATTCCTCAAGAAAAGGTAAAATTTGACTTTATTTTCGTAAAAAATCATATAAATATTTGTTGCCGTGTCCGAATTTTATAATTTTCCATTATATTTGAGCTAAAAGACAACATTGCAACAAAAAAATCGCTATTTCAAGTAGGGTAGGTATTCTAGAATCCAGACCATGTAGCTTACAATATACAGCGTATTCATTATAATGACACCCGAAAATTAAATGTTTATTATCTGATTGGTACCAAGTTTTGGTAACTTTTGCATGTCTAATGCTAAAATTTACCATATTATAGATCCCAGAGCATGAATATGAATGTTTTAACAAAAATATCCATTTCAAGAATAGGTAAAATCTGACTATATGTTTGTAAAAAATCATATAAATAATTGCTTTCGCGCCCAAATATTAAAATTCTTTATCATATTTTAGCTAAAAGAAAACATTGCAACAAGAAAATTGCTATTTAAAGTCTGGTAGGTATGCTAGAATCCAGCCTATGTAGCTTACAATATACAACGTATACATCAAGAATAGGTAAAATCTGTCTTTATTATTGTAAAAAATCATATAAATTTTTGCTTCCGCGCCCGAATTTTATAATCCTTCATCATATTATATCTAAAACAGTACATTGCAACAAGAAAATTCCTATTTCAAGTGTGGTAGGTATTCTAGAATCCAGCCCATGTAGCTTACAATATACAACGTATTCATTAAAATTACACCCAAAAATTGAATGTTTATTATCTGATTGCTACCACGTTTTGGTCACTTTTGCATGTCCAATGCTAAAATTATCCATATTATAGATCCCAGAGTATGAATATGAATGTTTTAACAAAAAATCCATATTTAAAATTGGTAAAATCTGACTTTATGTTTGTAAAAAATCATATAAATATTTGCTTCCGCGCCCAAATTTTATAGTTCTTCATCATATTTTAGCTAAAAAAAAAACATTGCAACAAGTAAATTGCTATTACAAGTGGGGTTGGTATTCTAAAATCCAGTCCATGTAGCTTACAATATACAACGTGTTCATCAAGAAAAGGTAAAATCTGACATTTACTTTGTGAAAACTCATATAAATATTTGCTTCGGCGCCAGAAATTCATAATTCTTTATCATACTATAGTTAAAAGAAAACATTGCAAGAAGAAAATTGTTATTTCAAGTGTGGTATTTATGCAAGAATCCAGCCCCTGTAGCTTACAATATACAACGTATTCATTAAAATAACACCCGAAAATTGAATGTTTATTATCTGATTGGTACCACGTTTTGGTAACTTTTGCATGTCTAATGCTAAAATTTACCATATTATAGATCCCAGAGCATGAATATGAATGTTTTAACAAAAATATCCATTTCAAGAATAGGTAAAATCTGACTATATGTTTGTAAAAAATCATATAAATAATTGCTTTCGCGCCCAAATATTAAAATTCTTTATCATATTTTAGCTAAAAGAAAACATTGCAACAAGAAAATTGCTATTACAAGTGGGGTTGGTATTCTAAAATCTAGTCTATGTAGCTTACAATATACAACGTATTCATCAAGAAAATGTATAATATGACTTTATTTTTGTAAAAAATCATATAAATATTTGCATCTGCGGGCAAATTTTTATAATTTTTCATCGTATTTTAGCTAAAAGAAAACATTGCAACAAGAAAATTGCTATTACAAGTGGGGTAGGTATTCTAAAATCCAGTCCATGTAGATTACAACATACAACGTATTCATCAAGAAAAGGTAAAATCTGACATTATTTTTGTAAAAAATCATATAAAGATTTGCTTCCGCGCCCGAATTTTATAATTCTCTATCATACTTTAGTTAAAAGAAAACATTGCAACAAGAAAATTGCTCTTACTAGTACAGTAGGTATCTAGAATACAGCCCATGTAGCTTACAATATACAAGGTATTCATTAAAATGACACCCGAAAATTAAATGTTTATTTTTGATTAGTACCTCGTTTTGGTCACTTTTGCATGTCCAATGCTAAAATTATCCATAGTATAGGTCCTAAAGCATGAATATAAATGTTTTAACAATAATATCCATTTCAAGAATAGGTACAATCTGACTTTAATTTTGTAAAAAATCATATAAATAACTTCTTCTGTGCCGGACTTTTATAATTCTTCATCATATTTTAGCTAAAACAAAACATTGCAACAAGAAAATTCCTATTTCAAGTGTGGTTGGTATTCTAGAATCCAGCCCATGTAACTTACAATATACAACGTATTCATTAAAATGACACTCGAAATTTGAATGTTTATTATCTGATTGGTACCATGTTTTGGTTACTTATGCATGTCCAATGTTTAAAACCATCCATAGTATAGATCCTAAAGCATGAATATGAATGTTTTAACAAAAATATCCATTTCAAGAATAGCTGAAATCTGACTTTATTTTTGTAAAAAATCATATAAATACTTGCGTACGCGCCCGGATTTTATATTTCTTCATCATATTTTAGCTAAAAGAAAACATTGCAACAAGAAATTTGCTATTTCAAGTGTGGTAGGTATTCTAGTATCCAGCGCATGTAGCTTACATTACAACGTATTCATCAAGAACAGGTAAAATGTGATATTAGTTTTGTAAAAAATCATTCTAAATAATTGCTTCCGCGCCCGATTTTGATAATTCTTCATAATATTTTAGCTAAAAGAAAACATTACAACAAGAAAATTGCTATTTCAAGTGAGGTAGGTATTTTAGAATCCAGTCCATGTAGCTTACAATATACAACGTAATCATTAAAATGACATCCGAGATTTGAATGTTTATTATCTGATTGGTACCATGTTTTGGTCGCTTTTGCATGTCCAATGCTTGAAACCATCTATTGTAGATCCTAAAGCATGAATAAGAATGTTTTAACAAAAATATCCATAGGTAAAATCTGACTTTATATTTGACAAAAATCATATTAATATTTGCTTTTGCGCCCGAATTTTATAATTCTTTATCATATTTTAGCTAAAACAAAACATTGCAACAAGAAAATAGCTATTTCAAGTGTGGTATGTATTCTAGAATCCAGCCCATGTAGCTTACACTATACATCGTAATCATCAAGAATAGGTAAAATCTGACTTTATTTTTGTAAAAAATCATATAAATATTTGCTTTCGCGCCCGAATTTTATAATTCTTCATCATTTTTTAGCTAAAAGAAAACATTGCAACAAGAAAATTGCTATTTCAAGTTTGGTAGGTATTCTAGAATCCAGCCCATGTAGCTTACAATATACAACGTATTCATCAAGAATAGGTGAAATTTGACATAATTTTTGTACAAAATAATATAAATATTTGCTTCCGCGCCCGAATTTTATAATTCATCATATTTTACCTAAAAGAAAACATTGCAACAAGAAAATTGTTCTTTCAAGGGTGGTAGGTAATCTAGAATCCAGCACATGTAGCCTAAAATATACAACGTATACATTAAAATGAAACCCGAAAATTTAATGTTTATTATCTGATTGGTACCACGTTTTGGTCACTTTTGCATGTCCAATGCTAAAATTATCCATAGTATAGATCCTAAAGCATGAATATGAATGTATTAACAAAAATATCCATATCAAGAATAGGTAAAATCTGACTTTATTTTTGTAAACAAATCATATAAATATTTGCTTCCGCGCCAGAATTTTTTAATTCTTCATCATATTTTAGCTAAAAGAAAATATTGCTACAAGAAAATTGCTATTTCAATTGTGGTAAGTATTCTAAAATTCAGCCCATGTAACTTACAATATACAACGTATTCATCAAGAAATGGTAAAATCTGACTTTATTCTTGTAAAAAATCATATAAATATTTGCTTCCGCGCCCGAATTTTATAATTCTTTATCATATTTTAGCTAAAAAAATACATTGCAACAAGAAAATTGCTATTTCAAGTGTGGTAGGTATTCTAGAATCCAGTCCATGTAGCTTACAATATACAACGTAATCTTCAAGAAAAGGTAAAATCTGACATTATTTTTGTAAAAAATCATATAAATATTTGCTTACGTGCCCGAATTTTCTAATTTTTTAACACATTTTAGCTAAAAGAAAACATTGAAACAAGAAAATTGCTATTTTAAGTGTGGTAGGTATTCTAGAATCCAGCCCATGTAGCTTACAATATACGACGTATTCATTATAATGACCCCCGAAAATTCAATGTTTATTATCTGATTATTACCACGTTTTGGTCATTTTTGCATGTCCAATGCTTAAAACCATCTATAGTACAGATCCTAAAGCATGAATATGAATATTTTAACAAAAATATCCATTTGAAGAATAGGTAAAATCTGACTATATTTTTGTAAAAAATCACATAAATATTTGATTCCGCACCCGACTTTTATAATTCTTCATCCTATTTTAGCTAAAAGAAAACATTGCAACAAGAAAATTGCTATTTCAAGTGTGGTAGGTATTCTAGAATCCAGCCCATGTACCTTACAATATACAACGTATTCATTAAAATGACACCCGAAAATTGAATGTTTATTATCTGACTGGTACCACGTTTTAATCACTTTTGCATGACAAATGCTAAAACCATCCATAGTATAGATCCTTAAGCATGAATATGAATGTTTTAACAAAAATATCCATTTCAAGAATAGGTAAAATCTGACATTATTTTTGTAAATAATCATATAAATATTTGCTTCCGTGCCCGAATTTTATAATTTTTTATTGTATTTTAGCTACAAGAAAACATTGCAACAAGAAAATTGCTATTTCAAGTGAGGTATGTATTCTAGAATCCATCCCATGTACCTTAAAATATACAACGTATTCATTATAATGACACCCAAAAATTTAATTTTTATTATCTGATTGGTACCACGTTTTGGTCACTTTTGCATGTCCAATGCTAAAAACCATCCATAGTACAGATCCTAAAGCTTGAATATGAATGTTTTTACAAAAATATCCATTTGAAGAATACGTAAAATCTGACTTTATTTTTGTAAAAAATTCATGTAAATATTTGCTTCCGCGCCCGAATTTTATAATTCTTCATCATATTTTAGCTAAAAAAAAAACATTGCAACAAGAAAATTGCTATTTCAAGTGTGGTAGGTATTCTAGATACCAGCGCATGAAGCTTACAATATACAAGGTATTCATCAAGAATAGGTAAAATCTGAATTTTTTTTTGTAAAAAATCATATAAATATTTGCTTCCGTGCCCGACTTTTATAATTCTTTATCATATTTTCTTCTTCTTTGATGGCGCTACGGCCCAATTCGAGCCTTGGCCTCCTCAAGTTTTCGTCTCCATCCTCCTCGGTTTTGGGATGCTCTCTTCCAGTCCCCGACTTGTAATAGTTCTGCGGCATCCTTTTTTACTCCATCTTCCCACCGTAGTCTGGGTTTTCCTCTTGGTCTTCTCCCTTCTGGTTGCCCTCTAAAGGCCTTTTTTGGTATCCGGGTGTCAGGCATTCTCTGAACGTGCCCAGCCCAGCGTAATCTCATAATTCTTATGTGTATCGATAGTCTCGATTCTTTATACAGTTGGTATATCTCCTGGTTCATTCGTAGTCTCCAGTTATCCCCGTCCTTCACTGGCTCATAGATTCTTCGTAATAGTTTTCTCTCAAAGCTATCCACTAGTTCTGAGTTTTTGGCAGACAGGGTCCAGGTTTCTGCTCCGTACGTCAATACGGTGCGAATCATGGTTTTGTACAGCTTGATTTTGGTGTTTCTATGTATATCCCTGGATTTTAGGATCGGAAGCAGCGCGTAGTATGTTTTGTTTGCTGCGACAATTCTTTTCTTTATTTCATTGGTTTCGTCGTTGTTATGCGATAGATTTGATCCTAAGTATACAAAGTTATCTACAATTTCGAAATTATATTCGTCGATTTTTATGTATTGCTCTTGTTGGTGTTGTTGTTTACTTTGACGAAGTAGCTTTGTTTTTTGTTCATTAACTTTTAAACCTATCGTTTTTGCTGATCTTTCTACTCTAATGAAAGATTCTTTAATATTTCTTGTGCTTCTTCCCAGGATATTCAAATCGTCCGCATACCCGGTTATTTGGCAGGGTCCGCTTAGGAGGATCGTGTTGGTCTTTACTTGAGAGTTTCTAATTGCCTTTTCCAATACTATGTTGAATAGTGTCGGTGCCAGTCCGTCCCCCTGTTTGAGGCCTTGAGATACGTCGAAGGGTTGACTTAGCTCTCCATCTATCTTTACCTGGCATTTAGTGTCCTCCATTGTCATCCTTGTGAGTCTTATTAGTTTTCGTGGGATTCCGAGCTCCAGCATTATTGAATATAGTTTTTCCCTTCTTATGCTATCGTAGGCTTGTTTGAAGTCCACGAACAATTGGTATATGTCGATATTGTATTCCCAGCACTTTTCGGTCACCTGTCTTACTGTGAATATCTGGTCCACGGTTGATCTGTCGGGCCTGAAACCGGCCTGATATTCTCCTAGAATATTTTCAACGTGGCGTTCTAGTTTATCTTTGATCGTCATTGTCAAGATCTTATAGGCTGCGCTTAGGAGGCTTACGCCTCTATAATTGTTGCAAAGCAGTAGATCTCCTTTTTTGTGTATTGGGCATATTATAGCGGTTTGCCATTCTTGTGGGATTTGCTCTGTGTTCCAGATATTTACTATTAGGTTATGTATAGCTTGTATCATATCTTTACCCCCATACTTGAGTAGTTCACCTGGTAAGTTATCTATCCCTGGTGCTTTGCCGTTCTTTATTTTATACATAATTCTTTTTTTATCATCTGTTGTTGGGGGTTCTATGTTCTGTTCTTCCGGTAGTGCTCCTAGTCGTTGCTCTAGTCTCTCTTCTTCGTGCTCGTGATCGGCATTGGGATCTGGGTTTAGAAGCTCCTTGAAATATTTGTTCCATTGCTCCATGATATGCTGTTTGTCTGATATCATTTTTTCGTTGTTGTCTTTGCAGATTGTTGTTTTTGGTTTATAACCTTTTTTAAAATAGTTGATGCCTTTGTATGCTTGTCGGGGGTCGTTATCTCGGAAATTTTCTCCGGCTTGGAGCATAATTTTGTTTAAATGTTGTCTCTTTTTCTTTTTTAATATGTTATTTGCTTCCCTACGGGAGTTCTCATAGCAGGCCCTTTTTTCTCTAGTAGGTCTTTGGAGGTATTTTATTCTGTCATTGTTTCTTCGCTGGATTGACTGTAAGCACTCGTCGTCAAACCAGTTGTTTCTTTTGGTCTGTGGAGTGTGCCCCAGTGTCGACTCTGCTGCTGTTAGTATTGCATTTTTTATTGTTTGCCATTTTTCTTCTATCGTTTTTTCTGTGTTCGTGTTTGCTAATGATAGTTGATACCCAAGAGTTTCTTGATATTTTTCTCTCTCCTCCATGTGCCTTAGTTTTTCGACATTTATTTTCTTTTTAGAGGGGGTTCTATTGTTTTTCCTGGCTTGGTTGGATATGCGGTATCTATATCTCATGCATACTAAGGTGTGGTCTGACTCGCAGTTTGCACCCTTGTAGCTTCTAACGTTCATCACGCTTGATGCGCTTCTTCTATCTATTATTATATGGTCTATTTGATTATGTGTCTTGCCATCTGGTGTCGTCCAGGTTCGTTTATGAATGTTTTTCCTTGGGAAATGTGTCGAGCTTACTATCATTTGCTTTGATGTGGCAAAGTCAATGACGCGGAGGCCATTGTTGTTGCTCTCCTCATGCAGGCTTTCTTTCCCGATGACGTCCTTGTATATGCGTTCTCTACCTATTTTGGCGTTCAGGTCTCCAATAACTATCTTGATGTCATTTGATGGTGCAGTATCGTACGCCTGTTCCAACTTGTTATAGAAGGTGTCTTTAATTCCTTCATCTTTTTCTTCCGTCTCGGCATGTGCATTTATGATTGATAAGTTGAAAAATCTTGTTTTTACTCTCAGAACGCATAGTCTTTCATTGATTGGTGTAAAATCGAGAATATTCGGTTTCGTTTCCTGATCGACTATAAAGCCTTCTCCGAGCTCGTGTTTGTTTCTATTATTACCGCTGTGGAAAATAGTGTATTTGCCCATGTCGAAGGTGTTATTATGGGTCCATCTTGTCTCCTGCACTGCTAGTATGTTGATCTTATATCTTGTAATTTCTTTTAGTAGCTCTTTTAGGGCCGCAGTTCTGTTTTAGCTAAAATAAAACATTGCAACAAGAAAATTGCTATTTCAAATGTGGTAGGTATTCTAGAATTCAGCCCATATAGCTTACAATACACAACGTATTCATTAAAATGACACCTGAAAATTTAATGTTTATTATCTGATTAGTACCACGTTTTGGTCACTTTTGCATGTCCAATATTTAAAACCATCCATAGTATAGTTCCTAAAGCATGAATATGAATGTTTTAACAAAAATATCCATTTCAAGATTAGGTAAAATGTAAAAAATCATATAAATATTTGCTTTCGCGCCCGAATTTTATAATTCTTCATCATATTTTAGCTAAAAAAAAACATTTCAACAAGAAAATTGCTATTTCAAGTTTGGTAGGTATTTTAGAATCCAGCCAATGTAGCTTGCAATATACAACGTATTCCTCAAGAAAAGGTAATATCTGAATATAATTTTGTAAAAAATTATAAAAAAGTTTGCTTTTCGCGCCCGAATTTTATACTTTTTCATCATATTTTAGCTAAAAGAAAACATTGCAAGAAGAAAATTGCTATTTCAAGTGTGATAGGTATTCTAGAATCCAGCCTATGTAGCTTCTGGATTTGTGTCTAGTTCACACCACTAGCTTCACGATTAACTGTTGACTCTTTAATTAGTTTAAATACCAGAACACTTTTTTATGTCGGGTGTTACTATCAACATTCCCTGACTCTTTCTTGTTTTTTATCTGTCAACAAAACTCCGCCAACTCTCTCGATTCACAAAAATACAAATTAACAAAATATAATTATTTACAAAGGTGTCTATAAGTTTGTTACATTACCCCCCTAGTTTAATTATGTCAGATTATTCAACTTTTTACAGAAACAAATCTGTCATAATTTAACTACATATTAGATTACATGGTGGTTTATAAGACTTTAAGTTTTGGATATTGTGAACACCCAAAGGTTTTTTATTCTGATCAATAATTAAATAAAAATTATGACCTATTATTGAAGCAATAACATATGGTCCCTCATACAGTAGAAATATTTTTTTAATTGTTTTATCTTTCGCGGATGATTGACGGTGACTCTTCACCCAAACTTGATATCCACATTCAAATAATGTAACTTTATGTCGTCTATTATGTCGGAATTTCCGCCGTTCCGCTTTAGCAAATAATCTTTCACGGGCTAAAATAACTTTTTGATTAACATTCTCACCTCCATAATCTTTTGGAAAAATGTCTAACCAAGGATTTGGGTCCCTACGATTCCAATGTAGTTCATTTGGGGTGAAACCAGTGCTTTCATGGACTGCATTGTTAATACAATCTTCTTGTGTAACCCCCCAGTCTATCATCTCTTGTAGTTGCTTACAAACCGTTTGTTTATAAGCGACAGAAATTAAATACGATTTTTTGTAAAATGGTAAATAATCATGCAATTTTATTTCATGCATATACCCTTTAACTAATCCTGGCTTACCAGAAAATGTATCTTTGAATTCTTTCAACATCTTAATTAGGTCTTCCTTTACCTTTATATTAAAAACTTTTGTTTCGTCTTTCAATTGTTCAATTTCAGTCTTAACATCTAACATTTGTGTTTTAATTGGTTCTAAGTGGAGTGTTTCTAACATAATTTCTTCTAATGATAGTTTATTAGATGTTTTTTCAAAACCCACCATCGGAATTTCTGCAATTACTCCATCTTCCTTAAAACTTACAATCTTTTTCGAAGAATCTAATATTCCTTCATACTTCTGTAGCCAATCACTGCCTAAGATTATATCTCTAACTAGTTTTCGACATACTAAACAATTAATATGACTTTTATATCCCCCTCTGTCACATTTTACCACTATTTGTTTGTTAATAAGCTGTGTTTGCTTTAAAACACAGGTTATTGTGGCACCTGTTACTAGCAAACATGGTAATTTTGGATTAATTTTTATAAGTTTTTCATAAAAATTTTGTGACACGCAAGTGACCCTACTTCCCGAATCTACTAAAACATTTGTTTTCACATTTTCTACAAATACCTGAATAAATGAGGCATTTTCTTGATTTTTGGTGTCAGTCTCATCCTCATCACTGAGTAATTCTGAAGATTTTCTCACAAAAATAGATCGCACGTCGCTCGATTTATAATTTTACAATATTATTTTTACTTTTACGCGTATCTGGCATATTGCTGTTATTTTGATTTCGATTCGCATTTCCTGAAAAATTTCCGAATCTTCCGAACCCAAATTTTCGCGTTTCATTCTCTTGTTCAAAACTTTTCTCTATTTTCCTCAGCCATTTCTCTACTTCATATATTCCATTATTACCCAACATCAAAATACCTCGTTTAATTTCCGGTGAAAAATTATTACTAATTAGATCTATCATCTTGCTTTCTGATAATGTATCTGAAAGATATGTTGCCTCTTTAGAAATTTTTAAAAAATAGTCAGCCATATTTCCTCTTTCACATCTGCCAAACTTAATTCTTTTATAAGTTTCACGCTCATCATCCTCGTTCCAGTACCTTTTCAAAAATAGTTCCTTAAAATGCTGGAAATTTTGGCATAATGTTTCTTTAAAAATAGCCCAATCCAAAGCCGAACTCCGCAAACAACCCATAACCATCGGAATTGTCTTGTCTTCTGATATTCCAGCATCTTCTAACGTTGCAGATATTTTTATTATAAATACAAGCGGGTGACTAGCACCGCCATGTGTGAAATATAAATTAAATCCGCCTAAATATTTCCACAAAGAAATATACGCGCGACTTTTATTAGCAGAAATTATGTTAGGTGTATTCACATCATCCCTAACTTTTTTGATAACCCCCTACTACAGTCATTCTTTTTGTCAAATTCGGCCTTAGCATTATTAGTATTTTTCATGAACTGATTTAAATTAGATTGCATTACAGACATGTTATGTGTTAATTCAAACACTAACTTTTCCAATTTATTCATTTTATCCTCCGCATGTAGCGTCGGATTTACAGTATTCTTACGAGTATTTCTACGTGTCATCGTAGCTAGTATTGTTTACGTACCTACAACAGTGTACTCAGCCAACAATTTGGGCGCCAATGTAACAATCTCACCGTGGTAGTAAGATTTAAATAAGGATACAGAAATAAAGGAACAAGAATGACAGATTTATTAAATTAAGGAAATACAAATAAGAGTTCTCTGTACACTGTTGCATACATAAAC
The DNA here is from genome assembly GCA_035578165.1 of Stenolophus ochropezus. NCBI lineage: Eukaryota > Metazoa > Arthropoda > Insecta > Coleoptera > Carabidae > Stenolophus > Stenolophus ochropezus. The sequence continues at coordinate 200,978 of JAQOWZ010000111.1, read as the reverse complement.
AATAATTATATTAAATAAATTAAACTTTGCTCTAAATCTTGACAGAAAACTGGATCTCGCAGGATATGACGGAAACAGGAACAGAACGAGTTGGATCTCGCAGGATGTTGTGAAAAACAGGATCGGGACGGTGTGGTTCTGGATTTGTGCCTAGTTCACACCACTAGCTTCACGATTAACCGTTGCCTCTTCAATTAGTTTAAATACCAGAAAACTTTTTCATGTCGGGTGTTACTATCAACATTCCCTGACTCTTTCTTGTTTTTTATCTGTCAACAAAACTCCGCCAACTCTCTCAATTCACAAAAATACAAATTAACAAAATATAATTATTTACAAAGGTGTCTACAAGTTTGTTACACAATGCTTGAAACCATCCACAGTATAGATCCTAAAGCATGAATATGAATGTTTTAACAAAAATATCCATTTCAAGAATAGGTAAAATCTGACTTTATTTTTGTAAAAAATCATATAAATATTTGCGTCCGCGCCCGAATTTTATAATTCTTCATCATAATTTAGCTAAAAGAAAACATTACAACAAGAAAATTGGTATTTCAAGTGTAGTAGGTATTCTAGAATTTAGCCCATGTAGCTTACAATATACAACGTATTCATTAAAATGATACCCGAAAATTAAATGTTTATTATCTGATTGGTATCCCGTTTTAGTCACTTTTGCATGTCCAATGCTTAAAACCATAAACAGTATAGATTCTAAAGCAATTATATAAATGTTTTAACAAAAATATCTATTTCAAGAATAGGTAAAATCTGACTTTATTTTTGTAAAAAATCATATAAATAATTGCTTCTATGCCCGAATTTAGTAATTCTTTATCATATTTTAGCTAAAAGCAAACATTGCAACAAGAAAATTGATATTTTAAGTGTGGTAGGTATCCTAGAATCCAGCCCATGTAGCATACAATATACAACGTAATCATTAAAATAACACCCGAAAATTTAATGTTTATTATCTGATTGGTTTAACGTTTTAGTCCCTTTTGCATGTCCAATGCTAAAATTATCCATAGTATAGATCCTAAAGCATGAATATGAATGTTTTAACAAAAATATCCATTTCATAAATAGGTAAAATCTGAATTTATTTTTGTAAAAAATCATATAAATATATGCTTCCGCGCCCAAATTTCTTCATTATATTTTAGCTAAAAGAAAACATTACAACAATAAAATTGCTATTTCCAGTGTGGTAGGTATTCTAGATTTCAGCCCAAGTAGCTTAAAATATACATCGTATTCATCAAGAAAAGGTAAAATCTGATTTTATTTTTGTAAAAAATCATATAAATATTTGCTTTCGCGCCCGAATTTTATAATTCTTTATCATATTTTAGCTAAAAGAAAACATTGCAAAAAGAAAATTGCTATTTCAAATGTGGTAGGTATTCTATAATCCAGAACATGTAGCTTACAATATACAACGTATTCATTAAAATGACACCCGACAATTGAATGTTTATTATCTGATTGATACCACGTTCTGGTCACTTTTGCATGTCCAATACTTAAAACCATTCATAGTATAGATCCTAAAGCATGAATATGGATGTTTTAACAAAAATATCCATATCAAGAATTGGTAAAATCTGACTTTGTTTTTGTAAAAAATCATATCAGTATTTGCTTCCGCGCCCGAATTTTAAAATTCTTTATCATATTTTAGCTAAGAGAAAACATTGCAACAAGAAAATTGCTAGTTCAAGTGTGGTAGGTATTCTAGAATCCAGCCCATGTAGCTTACAATATACAACGTATTCATTAAAATGGCACCCGAAAATTAAATGTTTATTATTGGATTAGTACCACGTTTTGGTCACTTTTGCAAGTCCAATGCTTAGAACCATCCATAGTATAGATCCTAAAGCATGAATATGAATGTTTTAACAAAAATATCCATTTCAAGAATAGGTAAAATCTGACTTTATTTTTGTAAAAAATCATATAAATATTTGCGTCCGCGCCCGAATTTTATAATTCTTCATCATAATTTAACTAAAAGAAAACATTACAACAAGAAAATTGGTATTTCAAGTGTAGTAGGTATTCTAGAATTTAGCCCTTGTAGCTTACAATATACAACGTATTCATTAAAATGACACCCGAAAATTTAATGTTTATTATCTGATTGATACCACGTTTTGGTCCCTTTTGCATGTCTAATGCTTAAAACCAACCAAAGTATAGATCCTAAAGCAATTATATGAATGTTTAAACAAAAATATCTATTTTAAGAATAGGTAAAATCTGACTTTATTTTTGTAAAGAATCATATAAATATTTGCTTCCGCGCCCGAATTTTATAATTTTTTATCATATTTTAGCTAAAAGAAAACATTGCAACAAGAAAATTGCTATTTTAAGTGTGGTACGTAATCTAGAATCCAGCCCATGTAGCTTACAATATACAACGTATTCATCAAGAATAGGTAAAATCTGACTTTATTTTTGTAAAAAATCATATAAATATTTGCTTCCTCGCCCTAATTTTATAATTCTTCATCATATTTTAGCTAAAAGAAAACATTGCACAAAGAAAATTGCTATTTCTAGTGTGGTAGTTATTTTAGAATCCAGCCCATGTAGCTTACAATATACAACGTATTCATTCAAATGACACCCGAAAATCAAATGTTTATTATCTGATTTATACCACGTTTTGGTCACTTTTGCATGTCCAATGCTTAAAAGCATCCATAGTATAGATCCTAAAATATGAATATGAATGTTTTAACAAAAATAAACATTTCAAGAATAGGTAAAATCTGATTTTATTTTTGTAAAAAATCATATAAATATTTGCTTCCGCGCCCGAATTTTATAATTCTTCATCATATTTTAGCTAAAAGAAAACATTGCAGCAAGAAAATTTCTATTTCAAGTGTGGAAGTTATTCTAGAATCCAGCCCATGTACCTTACAATATACAACGTATTCATCAAGAATAGGTAAAATCTGACTTATTTTTTGTAAAAAATCATATAAATATTTGCTTCCGCGCACGAATTTTAAAATTATTTATCATATTTTAGCTAAAAGAAAACATTGCAACAAGAAAATTGCTATTTCAAGTGTGGAAGATATCCTAGAATCCAGACCATGTAGCTTACAACATACAACAAACTCATTAAAATGACACCCGAAATTTGAATGTTTCTTATCTGATTGGCACCATGTTTTGGTCACTTTTGCATGACCAATGCTTAAAACCATCCATAGTATAGATCCTAAAACATGGATATGAATGTTTTAACAAAAATATCCATTTCAAGAATAGGTAAAATATAACTTTATTTTCGTAAAAAATCATATAAATATTTGCTTCCGCGCACGAATTTTAAAATTCTTTATCATATTTTAGCTAAAAGAAAACATTACAATAAGAAAATTGCTATTTTAAGTGTGGTAGATATTCTATAATCCAGCCCATGTTGCTTACAATATACAACATATTCATCAAAAATAGGTAAAATCTGGTTTTATTCCTGTAAAATATCATAGAAAAATTTGCTTCCGCGCCCGAATTTTATAATTCTTCATCATATTTTAGCTAAAAGAAAACATTGCAACAAGAACATTGCTATTTCAAGTGTGGTAGGTATTCTAGAATCCAGCCCATGTAGTTTAAAATATACATTGTATTCATCAAGAAAAGGTAAAATCTGACTTTATTTTTGTAAAAAATTATATAAATATTTGCTTCTGCGCTCGAATTTTATAATTTTTCATCATATTCTAGCTAAAAGAAAACATTGCAACAAGAATATTGCTATTTCATCTGTTGTAGGCATTCTAGAATCCAGCCCATGTAGCTTACAATATACAACGTATTCATTAAAATGACACCCGAAAATAAAATGTTTATTATCTGATTGGTACCACGTTTTGGTCACTTTTGCATGTCCAATGCTTAAAACAATCCATAGAATAGATCCTAATGCATGAATATGAATGTTTTAACAAAAATTTCCATTTTAAGAATAGATAAAATCTGACTTTATTTTTGTAAAAAATCGTATAAATATTTGCTTCCGCGCCCGAATTTTATAATTCTTCATCATATTTTAGCTAAAAGAAAACATTGCAGCAAGAAAATTACTATTTCAAGTGAGGAAGGTATCCTAGAATTCAGCTCATGTAGCTTACAATATACAACAAATTCATTAAAATGACACCCGAAATTTGAATGTTTCTTATCTGATTGGCACCACGTTTTGGTCACTTTTGCATGTCCAATGCTAAAATTTTCCATAGTATAAATCCTAAAGCATGAATATGAATGTTTTACCAAAAATATCCATTTCAAAAATATATATAATCTGTCTTTATATTTGTAAAATATCATATAAATATTTGCTTCCGCGCCCGAATTTTATAATTCTTTATCATATTTTAGCTAAAAGAAAACATTGCAGCGAGAAAATTGCTATTTCAAGTGTGGAAGGTATTCTAGAATCCAGCCCATGTACCTTACAATATACAACGAATTCATCAAGAATAGGTAAAATCTGACTTTATTTTTGTAAAAAATCATATAAATATTTGCTTCTGCGCACGAATTTTAAAATTCTTTATCATATTTTAGCTAAAAGAAAACATTGCAACAAGAAAATTGCTATTTCAAGTGTGGAAGGTATCCTAGAATCCAGCCCATGTAGCTTACAATATACAACATAATCATTAAAATAACACTCGAAAATTTAATGTTTATTAACTGATTAGTACCACGTTTTGGTCACTTTTGCATGTCCAATGCTAAAATTATCCATAGTATAGAACCTAAAGCATGAATATGAATGTTTTAAAAAAATATCCATTTTAAGAATAGGTAAAATCTTACTTTATTTTTGTAAAAAATCATATAAATATTTGCTTCCGCGCCCGAATTTTATAATTCTTTATCATAGTTTAGCTAAAAGAAAACATTGCAACAAGAAAATTGCTATATCAAGTGTGGTAGGTATTCTAGAATCCAGCCCATGTAGCTTACAATATACAACGTATTCATTAAAATGACATCCGGAAATTGAATGTTTATTATTTGATTGGTACCACGTTTTGGTCACTTTTGCATGTCCAATGCTGAAAACCGTAGTATAGATCCTAAAGCATGAATATGAATGTTTTAACAAAAATATCCATTTCAAGAGTAGGTAAAATCTGACTTTATTTTTGTAAAAAATCATATAAATATTTGCTTCCACGCACGAATTTTATAATTTTTCATCAAATATAAGCTTAAGGTCTTAGTAAGTTAGCTGTCAAGATGAAGGTCATATTTTACAGCACCAATAGTTTTAACCCGAATATAAGGGAATTATTGTGCGGTTGTGATTTATATAGTGTTAAAATTGTGAATAAAATAATACGTAGTGTGTTACATTAAAGTGCGTTGTGCGGAAACTAAAATAAAGGTAGTGTAAAGGTTTAAAATTTTTCAAAAATAAAATCTAAAGTCACATCAATCAGCTGCACGTGGTTAGACAGTGTCGTAGCATACGGGACAACACAGATGAGTGAAAACTTTAAAAAAAGGAGCAATTCACACTCTAAACGAAAAAGAATTGTAAACGTTTAAGAAGACATATTTAAGAGAAGTAAATTAGTCCAACACACCCCACCAAAACATAAAAATCAGATTGAAAACAAATACAATACAGATATCAAGATGGAAGAAATAAAAAAAATGCTAGATAAAATAACTAATGATTTAAATTATGAAATGAAAACAAATAAAGAGGAGATAGAAAGAGAACTCAAGGGTCATATAGATAAAAATAGTGAACTTATTAAATAACTTCAAACTGATATAAAAAAGACGGAACAAAAATGGGATGAAGAAAAGAACGAAATATATCAAAGACTAGAAAAACTAGAGCAGGAAATGGAACATAAAAATCGAGTGGAAAGGAAAAATAACATAATAATAAAAGGAATAAATATAACTGAAACCGAACACGTTGAAATTAAAGTAAAAGAATTATTTAAAAATGAAATGATGATAGAACCCCAGATAAATAAAGTCAATAAAATAAATACAAAAAATAACCAAACAATAATAATGGTACAATTAAATAAATGGGAAGATAAATCTGAAATTATGAGAAAAAAAAGTAAATTAGGCAACAGACAAATTTTCATAGAAAATGACCTCTCAAAAGAAGAAAGAAAAATACAAGCATATATAAGACAAAAAGCTAAAGAAGAAAAGCAAAGAGGCAATTCAGTAAATTGGACACCAGAAAATTACTATCAACGGTAAAAGTTTGACTTGGGATTAGAAAGAAAACAGATTAATGGAAAATAAACAAAAAAATAATAATTACAATAACGATCCGTCAAAAAACTAACCAGCGACAATCGGAGAAATTTACAGATTATGACTATGGCAATGAAATCGGAAAAGAAAAATTGTAAAAAGATTAATACACAAATTTACGAAATAATAAAAATAGGTACTTGGAATGTAAGGGGCATTAAAGGAAAACAGGCTGAACTTATAGAGGAATTTGAAAAATCAAAAATAAATATTCTAGGCGTTACAGAAACAAAAAAGAAAGGTAACGGGGTAATAACACTAGATTTTATATTTTTATATATAGTGGAGTGCCGACACATAAAAATGTAAAAGAAGGAGTGGGTTGTTTAATAAATAAAGGATTAAAAAACAAAATTTTACAGTGGAAATTTTATTCTGAACGCATATTATTGGTGACTTTAGTGTTAGGTGAAGACAAAACAAATATATTTATTTCATATGCACCTAATTAAGACGCAAGCAATGACGATAAAACGAATACTGGGAAGAATTACAGAACAGAATCGAAGAGCTCAAAGATCCAATATATATTATAGGTGATCTCAATGCATGAGTTGGAAACAATAACACGTGAATTAAAGAAGTAATGGGTACATTTGGAGAGAAAACAAGAAACAATAACGGCAACAGGTTAATAGACTTTTGCATTATTAATGACATAAAGATAACAAATACATTTTACGCCCATAAAAATATATATAAATATACTAGAGAGGTCTCCAGTAGAAACGAAAGATCCCTTATCGACTACATACTAACTAAGAAGAACAGAGGACATAAGATAAAAGACGTACAAGTAAAAAGAGGACCGGAAATAGGAAGCGATCACTTCATACTAGAAAGTAAAATAAAAATATTAAAGAACCAAGAAAATAAACCTAAACAAGATGAAAAAAAAGGAAAAAATATACAAATTAAAAACCGAAGAAACAAGATTAAAATATCAGTAAATGATCAAATTCTAGTACTTGGGAACTACAATAACTTAGACGTAGAAACATTATGGAATGCAATTAAAAATATAATACATCAAGCAGCAGTAGAAAGTTGTGGCTTACATATATCGACAAGAGGAAAAAAAATAACTAGATGGTGGAATGATGAGATAAAACAGGAAATAAAAAAGAAAAAAGAAAAATGGAAAGAATATCTAAATTGTAAATGCCAAACCAAATACGAAATATATAAGAAACAGAGAAAAAAAGTAAAAGAACTAATCCAAGTAAATAAAACACAAGAATGGGAAGACTTTGGACGAAAAATAGAAACAAACTATAAAGAAAATAAAAAATTATTCTATAAAATTACTAAAAATTTAAGAAAAGAAAAAGAGCCACCTCTGAAGCAAATAATGGATAAAAATGGTAATGTATTACAAAACGACACAAGCATAATGAGTAGATGGAAAGAACATTTTGAAAACCTCTTGGAAATAAAACAACACGAACCAGAGTTACAAACTCTTGAAGACAATATACCTATAGAAGATGAAGATCTAGAACTCGTAGAGGTACAAGAAGCTATAAAGAAAATAAAAATAGGTAAAGCTGCAGGATTTGATGATATGAAACCGGAACAAATTAAATACATAGGACCCGCCGGAGAAGAATTACTACATGCTTTATTCAATAAAATATGGAATGGTGAAAATATTCTAAAGGATTGGGAAAAAACTATAATTATGCCACTATATAACAAGGATGATAATCGAATCTGCAGCAACTATACAGGGATCTCTCTACTTTGTGTTGCAAGAAAACTGTATGAAGCTGTAATCGAAAATAAACTCAGAAGACAAATGAGTAACAAATTAGATGAATCGCAAAGTAAATTTCGACAAGGATACTCAGCACATTTTCAGTCTCCGGAAAATTATAAATAGAGCACTTGAATTTAACAAGGACATGTATATCTGCTATGTTGATATTGAAAAGGCGTTTGATAAAGTAAACAGAAAAAAACTATGGAATATATTAAAAAACAAAGAAATAGGAAACAAATTACTTCGTGCAATACAAAATATATACAACAATTGTAAAAACTACATAAGAACCGGTAATTGCATATCAGATGAATTTACAACAACACAGGGATTAAAACAAGGCGGAAATCTTATTCCTCTTCTATTTATCATATATATGGACGAAATAGTAAGAGATGTTAACATAAAAGCAAAGAAGACTATTATAGGATACCTAAACTTTGGACAAATCAATGTATCCGATTTACTATTCGCGGACGATATGGCAATACTCAGTAACACAGAAGAAAAATTACAGGAAAATATTAATATTTGGAATAACGAACTTAAGACAGCAAACATGGATATTAACATAGAAAAAACAAAAGTGATGGTCATTTCGAAAGAACCTAAAAACATCAACAAAATTAATAACAAGATAATACAACAAGTTAAAACGTTTATATATCTAGGAAGTATCATAGGAGCTGAAGGAAGTATTGAAGAAGAAATTAACGCTAGAATATTATCTGCTACTAGAACATACCACCTATTGAGAACGGGAATATTCAACCATAAAATCGTATCTGCAAAAACGAAGATAACAACCTATAAAACAATAATACTCCCGAGTCCTGGGTGCTAAACCAAAGACAAATGAGCAAAATACAGGCTGTCGAAATGAAATGCTTAAGAAGAATTATGGGAGTAACCAAAATGGATAAATTAAGAAATGAAGATATTAGAAAAACGTTGGAAATAAAATCGGCTAGACAAATAATAGAAGAGAAACAGCTACTATAATTCAGTCACCTAAACAGACTAGACGATAAAAGACAAGTAAAACAAATATGGAAAACACGATTAAATGGTAAAAGAAGTAGAGGAAGACCGCGAAAAACATGGAATGGCATCATAGACGAAATTCTGAAGAACAGAAATATAACAAGCAGAAGAGCGCATGAATTATCTATCTAAGATAAGAAGAAATGGAAAATCTTTGTAGAAGAATAAGTAATGAAATATCAACACCCACAGGGTAGAAAAAGAACCGATTATATATATATATATATATATATATATATATATATATATATATATATTCGTATTTGGTTTGGCATTTACAATTTAGATATTCTTTCCATTTTTCTTTTTTCTTTTTTATTTCCTGTTTTATCATTCCACCATCTAGTTATTTTTTTTCCTCTTGTCGATATATGTAAGCCACAACTTTCTACTGCTGCTTGATGTATTATATTTTTAATTGCATTCCATAATGTTTCTACGTCTAAGTTATTGTAGTTCCCAAGTTCTAGAATTTGATCATTTACTATTTACTGGCATTTTAATCTTGTTTCTTCGGTTTTTAATTTGTATATTTTTTCCTTTTTTTTCATCTTGTTTAGGTTTATTTTCTTGGTTCTTTAATATTTTTATTTTACTTTCTAGTAGGAAGTGATTATATATATATATATATATATATATATATATATATATATATACAGCAAAGAAAACAATGTAACAAGAAAATTGCTATTTCATGTGTGGTAGGTATTCTAGAATCCAGCCCATGTAGCTTACAATATACAACGTATTCATTAAAATGACACCCGAAAATTTAATGTTTATTATCTGATTTGTACTACGTTTTGCTAACTTTTGCATGTCCAATGCTTGAAACCATCCATAGTATAGATCCGAAAGCATGAATATGAATGTTTTAACAAAAATATCCATTTCAAGAATAGGTAAAATCTGATCATATTTTAGCTAAAAGAAAACATTGCAACAAGCAAATTGGTATATTAAGTGTGGTAGGTATTCTAGAATCCAGCCCATGCAGCTTACAATATATAACGTACTCACAAAAATAGGTAAAATCTGATTTTATTTTTGTAAAAAATCATATAAAAATTTGCTTCCGCGCACGAATTTAATAATTCTTCATCATAATTTAGCTAAAAGAAAACATTGCAACAAGAAAATTGCTATTTCAAGTGAGTTAGGTGTGCTATAATTCAGTTCATATAGGTTACAATATGCAAAGTATTCATCAAGAATAAGTAAAATCTGACTATATTTTTGTAAAAAATCATATAAATATTTGCTTCCCCGCCCGAATTTCATAATTCTTCATCATACTTTAGCTAAAAAGAAAACATTGCAACAAGAAAATTGCTATTTTAAGTGTGGTAGGTATTCTAGAATCCAGCCCATGCAGCTTACAATATATAACGTACTCACCAAAAATAGGTAAAATCTGACTTTATTTTTGTAAAAAAACATATAAAAACTTGCTTCCGCGCACCAATTTAATAATTCTTCATCATAATTTAGCTAAAAGAAAACATTGCAACAAGAAAATTGCTATTTCAAGAGAGGTAGGTGTGCCATAATCCAGTTCATGTAGGTTACAATATACAAAGTATTCATCAAGAATAGGTAAAATCTGACTTTATTTTTGTAAAAACTCATATAAATATTTGCTTCCCCGCCCGAATTTCATAATTCTTCATCATACTTTAGCTAAAAAGAAAACATTGCAACAAGGAAATTGCTATTTTAAGTGTAACATATTTTTTCATTATATATTAGCTAAAAAATATTTGCTTCCGCGCCCGAACTTTATAATTTTTTATCATATTTTAGTTAAAAGAAAACATTGCAACAAGAAAGTTGCTATTACAAGTGTGGTAGGTATTCTAGAATCCAGCCCATGTAGCTTACAATATACAACGTATTCATCAAGAAAAGGTAAAGTCTGACTTAATTTTTGTAAAACATCATGTAAATATTTGCTTCCGCGCCCGAATTTTATAATTCTTCATCATATTTTAGCTAAAAGAAAACATTGCAACAAGAAAATTGCTATTTCAAGTGTGGTAGGTATTCTAGAATCCAGCCCATGTAGCTTACAATATACAACGTATTCATTTAGAAAAGGTAAAATCTGACTATATTTTTGTAAAAAATCATATAAATATGTGCATCCGCGCCCGAATTTTATAATTTTTCATTATATTTTAACTAAAAGAAAACATTGCAACAAGAAAATTGCTATTTCAAGTGTGGTAGGTATTCTAGAATCCAGCCCATGTAGCTTACAATATACAACGTATTTATCAATAAAAGGTAAAATCTGACTTTATTTTTGTAAAGAATCATATAAATATTAGCTTCCGCGCCCGAATTTCATAATTCTTCATCATATTTTAACTAAAAGAAAACATTGCAACAAGAAAATTGCTACTTCAAGTGTGGTATGTATTCTAGAATCCAGCCCATGTATCTTATAATATACGACGTATTCATCAAGCATAGGTAAAATCTGACTTTATTTTTGTAAAAACTTATATAAATATTTTCTTCCGCGCCCGAATTTTATAATTCTTTATCATATTTTAGCTAAAAGAAAACATTGCAACTAGAAAATTTCTATTTCAAGTGTGGTAGGTATTTTACAATCCAGCCCATGTAGCTTACAATATACAACGTATTCATTTAGAAAAGGTAAAATCTGACTATATTTTTGTAAAAAATCATATAAATATGTGCATCCGCGCCCGAATTTTATAATTTTTCATTATATTTTTTTACTAAAAGAAAACATTGCAACAAGAAAATTGCTATTTCAAGTGTGGTAGGTATTCATGAATCCAGCACACATAGCTTACAATATACAACGTATTCATCAAGAATAGGTAAAATCTGACTTTATTTTTGTAAAAAATCATATGAATATTTGCTTCCGCGCCCGAATTTTATAATTTTTCATCATATTTTAGCTAAAAGAAAACATTGCAATAAGAAAATTGCTATTTCAAGTGTGGTAGGTATTTTAGAATCCAGCCCATGTAGCTTATAATATACTACTTATTCATCAATAAAAGGTAAAATCTGACTTTATTTTTGTAAAACATCATATATATATATATATATATATATATATATATATATATATATATATATATTTGCTTAAGCGCCCGAATTTTATAAATATTTATCATATTTTAGCTAAAATATTGCATCAAGAAATTTGCTATTTCAAGTGTGGTAGGTATTCTAGAATCCAGCTCATGTAGCTTACAATATACAACGTAATCACTAAAATGTCTTCCGAAAATTTAATGTTTATTATCTGATTGGTACCACTTTTTGGTCACTTTTGCATGTCCAATGCTTAAACCTATCCATAGTATAGACCATAAAGCATGAATATGAATGTTTTAACAAAAATATCCATTGCAAGAATAGGTAAAATCTGACTATATTTTTGTCAAAAATCATATAAATATTTGTTTCCGCGCCCGAATTTTCTAATTCTTCATCATGTTTTAGCTAAAAAAAACATTGCAACAAGAAAATTGCTATTTCAAGTGTGATAGGTATTCTAGAATCCAACCCATGTAGCTTATAATATACAACGTATTCATCAATAAAAGGTAAAATCTGACTTTATTTTTGTAAAAAATCATATAAATATTTGCTTCCCCGCCCGAATTTCATAATTCTTTATCATATTTTAGCTAGAAGAAAACATTACAACAAGAAAATTCCTATTTCAAGTGTGGTAGGTATTTTAGAATCCAGCCCATATAGCTTAAAATATACAACGTATACATCTAGAAAAGATAAAATCTGACTTTATTTTTGTAAAAAAACATATAAACATGTTTTTCCGCGCCTGAATTTTAAATTTTTTCATTATATATTAGCTAAAAGAAAACATTGTTGCAAGAAAATTGCTATTTGATGTATAGTAAGTGTTCTAGAATCCAGCCCATGTAGCTTGCAATATACAACGTATTCATTAAAATGACACATGAAAATTGAATGTTTATTATCTGATTGGTACCAGTTTATGGTCACTTTTGCATGTCCAATGCTTAAAACCATTTAAAGTATAGATCCTAAAGCATGAATATAAATGTTTTAACAAAAATATCCATTTCGAAAATAGGTAAAAACTGACTTTATTTTTGTAAAATATCATATAAATATTTGCTTCCGCGCCCGAATTTTATAATTCTTTATCATATTTTAACTAAAAGAAAACATTGCAACAAGAAAATTGCTATTTTAAGTGTGGTAGGTATTCTAGAATCCAGCCCATGCAGCTTACAATATACAACGTACTCACGAAAAATAGGTAAAATCTGACTTTATTTTTGTAAAAAAACATATAAAAATTTGCTTCCGCGCACGAATTTAATAATTCTTCATCTTAATTTAGCTAAAAGAAAACATTGCAACAAGAAAATTGCTATTTCAAGTAAGGTAGGTGTGCTAGAATCCAGTTCATGTAGGTTACAATATACAACGTATTCATCAAGAATAGGTAAAGTCTGACTTTATTTTTGTAAAAAATCATATAAATATTTGCTTCCCCGACCGAATTTCATAATTCTTCATAATCTTTTAGCTAAAAAGATAACATTGCAACAAGAAAATTGCTATTTTTAATGTGTGGTAGGTATTCTAGAATCCAGCCCATGTAGCTTACAATATACAACGTATTCATTATAATGACACTCGAAAATTAAATGTTTATTATCTGACTGGTACCACGTTTTAGTGACTTTTGCATGTCCAATGCTTAATACAATCCATAGTATAGATCCTGAAGCATTAATATGAATGTTTTAACAAAAATATCCATTTCAAAAATAGGTAAAATTTGACTTTATTTTTGTAAAATATCATATAAATATTTGCTTCCGCGCCCGAATTTTATAATTCTTTATCATATTTTAGCTAAAAGAAAACATTGCAACAAGCAAATTGGTATATTAAGTGTGGTAGGTATTCTAGAATCCAGCCCATGCAGCTTACAATATATAACGTACTCACAAAAAATAGGTAAAATCTGATTTTATTTTTGTAAAAAATCATATAAAAATTTGCTTCCGCGCACGAATTTAATAATTCTTAATCATAATTTAGCTAAAAGAAAACATTGCAACAAGAAAATTGCTATTTCAAGTGAGTTAGGTGTGCTATAATTCAGTTCATATAGGTTACAATATACAAAGTATTCATCAAGAATAAGTAAAATCTGACTTTATTTTTGTAAAAAATCATATAAATATTTGCTTCCCCGCCCGAATTTCATAATTCTTCATCATACTTTAGCTAAAAAGAAAACATTGCAACAAGAAAATTGCTATTTTAAGTGTAACATATTTTTTCATTATATATTAGCTAAAAAATATTTGCTTCCGCGCCCGAACTTTATAATTTTTTATCATATTTTAGTTAAAAGAAAACATTGCAACAAGAAAGTTGCTATTACAAGTGTGGTAGGTATTCTAGAATCCAGCCCATGTAGCTTACAATATACAACATATTCATCAAGAGAAGGTAAAGTCTGACTTAATTTTTGTAAAACATCATGTAAATATTTGCTTCCGCGCCCGAATTTTATAATTCTTCATCATATTTTAGCTAAAAGAAAACATTGCAACAAGAAAATTGCTATTTCAAGTGTGGTAGGTATTCTAGAATCCAGCCCATGTAGCTTACAATATACAACGTATTCATTTAGAAAAGGTAAAATCTGACTATATTTTTGTAAAAAATCATATAAATATGTGCATCCGCGCCCGAATTTTATAATTTTTCATTATATTTTAACTAAAAGAAAACATTGCAACAAGAAAATTGCTATTTCAAGTGTGGTAGGTATTCTAGAATCCAGCCCATGTAGCTTACAATATACAACGTATTTATCAATAAAAGGTAAAATCTGACTTTATTTTTGTAAAGAATCATATAAATATTAGCTTCCGCGCCCGAATTTCATAATTCTTCATCATATTTTAACTAAAAGAAAACATTGCAACAAGAAAATTGCTACTTCAAGTGTGGTATGTATTCTAGAATCCAGCCCATGTATCTTATAATATACAACGTATTCATCAAGCATAGGTAAAATCTGACTTTATTTTTGTAAAAAATCATATAAATATTTTCTTCCGCGCCCGAATTTTATAATTCTTTATCATATTTTAGCTAAAAGAAAACATTGCAACTAGAAAATTTCTATTTCAAGTGTGGTAGGTATTTTACAATCCAGCCCATGTAGCTTACAATATACAACGTATTCATTTAGAAAAGGTAAAATCTGACTATATTTTTGTAAAAAATCATATAAATATGTGCATCCGCGCCCGAATTTTATAATTTTTCATTATATTTTTTTACTAAAAGAAAACATTGCAACAAGAAAATTGCTATTTCAAGTGTGGTAGGTATTCATGAATCCAGCACACATAGCTTACAATATACAACGTATTCATCAAAAATAGGTAAAATCTGACTTTATTTTTGTAAAAAATCATATGAATATTTGCTTCCGCGCCCGAATTTTATAATTTTTCATCAAATTTTAGCTAAAAGAAAACATTGCAACAAGAAAATTGCTATTTCAAGTGTGGTAGGTATTTTAGAATCCAGCCCATGTAGCTTATAATATACTACTTATTCATCAATAAAAGGTAAAATCTGACTTTATTTTTGTAAAACATCATATATATATATATTTGCTTAAGCGCCCGAATTTTATAAATATTTATCATATTTTAGCTAAAATATTGCATCAAGAAATTTGCTATTTCAAGTGTGGTAGGTATTCAAGAATCCAGCCCATGTAGCTTACAATATACAACGTATTCATTAAAATGACACCCGAAAATTGAATGTTTATTATCTGATTGGTACCAATTTATGGTCACTTTTGCATGTCCAATGCTTAAAACCATTTAAAGTATAGATCCTAAAGCATGAATATAAATGTTTTAACAAAAATATCCATTTCGAAAATAGGTAAAAACTGACTTTATTTTTGTAAAATATCATATAAATATTTGCTTCCGCGCCCGAATTTTATAATTCTTTATCATATTTTAACTAAAAGAAAACATTGCAACAAGAAAATTGCTATTTTAAGTGTGGTAGGTATTCTAGAATCCAGCCCATGCAGCTTACAATATACAACGTACTCACGAAAAATAGGTAAAATCTGACTTTATTTTTGTAAAAAAACATATAAAAATTTGCTTCCGCGCACGAATTTAATAATTCTTCATCTTAATTTAGCTAAAAGAAAACATTGCAACAAGAAAATTGCTATTTCAAGTAAGGTAGGTGTGCTAGAATCCAGTTCATGTAGGTTACAATATACAACGTATTCATCAAGAATAGGTAAAGTCTGACTTTATTTTTGTAAAAAATCATATAAATATTTGCTTCCCCGACCGAATTTCATAATTCTTCATCATCTTTTAGCTAAAAAGATAACATTGCAACAAGAAAATTGCTATTTTAAGTGTGGTAGGTATTCTAGAATCCAGCCCATGTAGCTTACAATATACAATGTATTCATTATAATGACACTCGAAAATTAAATGTTTATTATCTGACTGGTACCACGTTTTAGTGACTTTTGCATGTCCAATGCTTAATACAATCCATAGTATAGATCCTGAAGCATTAATATGAATGTTTTAACAAAAATATCCATTTCAAAAATAGGTAAAATTTGACTTTATTTTTGTAAAATATCATATAAATATTTGCTTCCGCGCCCGAATTTTATAATTCTTTATCATATTTTAGCTAAAAGAAAACATTGCAACAAGAAAATTGCTATTTCAAGTGTGGTAGGTATGCAAGAATCCAGCCCATGTAGCTTACAATATACAACGTATTCATTAAAATGACACCCGAAAATTTAATGTTTATTATCTGATTGGTACCTCGTTTTGGTCACTTTTGCATGTCCAATGCTTAAAACCATCCATAGTATAGATCCTAAAGCATGAATATGAATGTTTTAACAAAAATATCCATTTCAAGAATAGGTAAAATCTGACATTATTTTTGTAAAAAATCATATAAATATGTGCTTCCGCGCACAAATTTTATAATTCTTTATCGTATTTTAGCTAGAAGAAAACATTGCAACAAGAATATTGCTATTTGAAGTGTGGTAGGTATTTTAGAATCTAGCCCATGTAGCTTACAATATACAACGTATACATCTAGAAAAGTTAAAATCTGACTCTATTTTTGTAAAAAAATCATATAAATATGTTCTTACGCGCCTGAATTTAAAATTTTTTCATTATATTTTAGCTAAAAGAAATCATTGTAACAAGGAAATTGCTATTTCATGTATGGTAGGTGTTCTAGAATCCAGCCCATGTAGCTTTTGCAATATACAAGGTATTCATTAAAATGACACATGAAAATTGAATGTTTATTATCTGATTGGTACCACGTTATGGTCACTTTTGCATGTCCAATGCTTAAAACCATCCATAGTATAGATCCTAAAGCCTAAATATAAATGTTTTAACAAAAATATCCATTTTAAAATTAGGTAAAATCTGACTTTATTTTTGTAAAAAAATCATATAAATATTTGCTACAGAGCGCGAATTTTATAATGCTTCATCATATTTTATTTAAAAGAAAACAATGCAATAAGACCACTGCCATTTCATGTGTGGTAGGTATTCTCGAGTCCAGCTCTAGTAGCTTACAATATACAGCGTAATCATCCAGAATAGGTAAAATCTGACATTATTTTTGTAAAAAATCATATAAATATTTGCTTAAGTGCCCGAATTTTATAATTCTTCATCATATTTTAGCTAAAAGAAAACATTGCAACAAGAAAATTGCTACTACATGTGTGGTAGGTATTCTAGAATCCAGTTCATGTAGCTTACAATATACATCGTATTCATCAAGAAATTGTAAAATCTGACTTTATTTTTGAAAAAAATCATATGAATATTTGCTTCCGCGCTCAAACTTTATAATTTTTCATCATATTTTAGCTAAAAGAAAACATTGCAACAAGAAAGTTGCTATTACAAGTGTGGTAGGTATTCTAGAATCCAGCCCATGTAGCATACAATATACAACATATTCATCAAGAAAAGGTAAATTCTGACTTAATTTTTGTAAAACATCATGTAAATATTTGCTTCCGCGCCCGAATTTTATAATTCTTCATCATATTTTAGCTAAAAGAAACCATTGCAACAAGAAAATTGCTATTTCAAGAATGGTAGGTATTTTAGAATCCAGCCCATGTAGCTTACAATATAAAACATATTCATCAAGAATATGTAAAATCTGACTTTATTTTTGTAAAAAATTATATAAATATTTGCTTCCGCGCTTGAATTTTATAATTCTTCATCATATTTTAGCTAAAAGAAAACATTGCAACAAGAAAATTACTATTTCAAGTGTGGTAGGTATTCTTGAATCCAGCCCATGTAGGTTACAATATACAACATATTCATCAAGAATATGTAAAATCTGACTTTATTTTTGTAAAACATCATATAAATATTTGCTTCCGCGCTTGAATTTTAAATTCTTCATCATATTTTAGCTAAAAAGAAAACATTGCAACAAGAAAATTGCTATTTTAAGTGTAACATATTTTTTCATTATATATTAGCTAAAAAATATTTGCTTCCGCGCCCGAACTTTATAATTTTTTATCATATTTTAGTTAAAAGAAAACATTGCAACAAGAAAGTTGCTATTACAAGTGTGGTAGGTATTCTAGAATCCAGCCCATGTAGCTTACAATATACAACATATTCATCAAGAAAAGGTAAAGTCTGACTTAATTTTTGTAAAACATCATGTAAATATTTGCTTCCGCGCCCGAATTTTATAATTCTTCATCATATTTTAGCTAAAAGAAAACATTGCAACAAGAAAATTGCTATTTCAAGTGTGGTAGGTATTCTAGAATCCAGCCCATGTAGCTTACAATATACAACGTATTCATTTAGAAAAGGTAAAATCTGACTATATTTTTGTAAAAAATCATATAAATATGTGCATCCGCGCCCGAATTTTATAATTTTTCATTATATTTTAACTAAAAGAAAACATTGCAACAAGAAAATTGCTATTTCAAGTGTGGTAGGTATTCTAGAATCCAGCCCATGTAGCTTACAATATACAACGTATTTATCAATAAAAGGTAAAATCTGACTTTATTTTTGTAAAGAATCATATAAATATTAGCTTCCGCGCCCGAATTTCATAATTCTTCATCATATTTTAACTAAAAGAAAACATTGCAACAAGAAAATTGCTACTTCAAGTGTGGTAGGTATTCTAGAATCCAGCCCATGTAGCTTACAATATACAACGTATTCATTTAGAAAAGGTAAAATCTGACTATATTTTTGTAAAAAATCATATAAATATGTGCATCCGCGCCCGAATTTTATAATTTTTCATTATATTTTTTTACTAAAAGAAAACATTGCAACAAGAAAATTGCTATTTCAAGTGTGGTAGGTATTCATGAATCCAGCACACATAGCTTACAATATACAACGTATTCATCAAAAATAGGTAAAATCTGACTTTATTTTTGTAAAAAATCATATGAATATTTGCTTCCGCGCCCGAATTTTATAATTTTTCATCAAATTTTAGCTAAAAGAAAACATTGCAACAAGAAAATTGCTATTTCAAGTGTGGTAGGTATTTTAGAATCCAGCCCATGTAGCTTATAATATACTACTTATTCATCAATAAAAGGTAAAATCTGACTTTATTTTTGTAAAACATCATATATATATATATTTGCTTAAGCGCCCGAATTTTATAAATATTTATCATATTTTAGCTAAAATATTGCATCAAGAAATTTGCTATTTCAAGTGTGGTAGGTATTCAAGAATCCAGCCCATGTAGCTTACAATATACAACGTATTCATTAAAATGACACCCGAAAATTGAATGTTTATTATCTGATTGGTACCAATTTATGGTCACTTTTGCATGTCCAATGCTTAAAACCATTTAAAGTATAGATCCTAAAGCATGAATATAAATGTTTTAACAAAAATATCCATTTCGAAAATAGGTAAAAACTGACTTTATTTTTGTAAAATATCATATAAATATTTGCTTCCGCGCCCGAATTTTATAATTCTTTATCATATTTTAACTAAAAGAAAACATTGCAACAAGAAAATTGCTATTTTAAGTGTGGTAGGTATTCTAGAATCCAGCCCATGCAGCTTACAATATACAACGTACTCACGAAAAATAGGTAAAATCTGACTTTATTTTTGTAAAAAAACATATAAAAATTTGCTTCCGCGCACGAATTTAATAATTCTTCATCTTAATTTAGCTAAAAGAAAACATTGCAACAAGAAAATTGCTATTTCAAGTAAGGTAGGTGTGCTAGAATCCAGTTCATGTAGGTTACAATATACAACGTATTCATCAAGAATAGGTAAAGTCTGACTTTATTTTTGTAAAAAATCATATAAATATTTGCTTCCCCGACCGAATTTCATAATTCTTCATCATCTTTTAGCTAAAAAGATAACATTGCAACAAGAAAATTGCTATTTTAAGTGTGGTAGGTATTCTAGAATCCAGCCCATGTAGCTTACAATATACAATGTATTCATTATAATGACACTCGAAAATTAAATGTTTATTATCTGACTGGTACCACGTTTTAGTGACTTTTGCATGTCCAATGCTTAATACAATCCATAGTATAGATCCTGAAGCATTAATATGAATGTTTTAACAAAAATATCCATTTCAAAAATAGGTAAAATTTGACTTTATTTTTGTAAAATATCATATAAATATTTGCTTCCGCGCCCGAATTTTATAATTCTTTATCATATTTTAGCTAAAAGAAAACATTGCAACAAGAAAATTGCTATTTCAAGTGTGGTAGGTATGCAAGAATCCAGCCCATGTAGCTTACAATATACAACGTATTCATTAAAATGACACCCGAAAATTTAATGTTTATTATCTGATTGGTACCTCGTTTTGGTCACTTTTGCATGTCCAATGCTTAAAACCATCCATAGTATAGATCCTAAAGCATGAATATGAATGTTTTAACAAAAATATCCATTTCAAGAATAGGTAAAATCTGACATTATTTTTGTAAAAAATCATATAAATATGTGCTTCCGCGCACAAATTTTATAATTCTTTATCGTATTTTAGCTAGAAGAAAACATTGCAACAAGAATATTGCTATTTGAAGTGTGGTAGGTATTTTAGAATCTAGCCCATGTAGCTTACAATATACAACGTATACATCTAGAAAAGTTAAAATCTGACTCTATTTTTGTAAAAAAATCATATAAATATGTTCTTACGCGCCTGAATTTAAAATTTTTTCATTATATTTTAGCTAAAAGAAATCATTGTAACAAGGAAATTGCTATTTCATGTATGGTAGGTGTTCTAGAATCCAGCCCATGTAGCTTTTGCAATATACAAGGTATTCATTAAAATGACACATGAAAATTGAATGTTTATTATCTGATTGGTACCACGTTATGGTCACTTTTGCATGTCCAATGCTTAAAACCATTCATAGTATAGATCCTAAAGCCTAAATATAAATGTTTTAACAAAAATATCCATTTTAAAATTAGGTAAAATCTGACTTTATTTTTGTAAAAAAATCATATAAATATTTGCTACAGAGCGCGAATTTTATAATGCTTCATCATATTTTATTTAAAAGAAAACAATGCAATAAGACCACTGCCATTTCATGTGTGGTAGGTATTCTCGAGTCCAGCTCTAGTAGCTTACAATATACAGCGTAATCATCCAGAATAGGTAAAATCTGACATTATTTTTGTAAAAAATCATATAAATATTTGCTTAAGTGCCCGAATTTTATAATTCTTCATCATATTTTAGCTAAAAGAAAACATTGCAACAAGAAAATTGCTACTACATGTGTGGTAGGTATTCTAGAATCCAGTTCATGTAGCTTACAATATACATCGTATTCATCAAGAAATTGTAAAATCTGACTTTATTTTTGAAAAAAATCATATGAATATTTGCTTCCGCGCTCAAACTTTATAATTTTTCATCATATTTTAGCTAAAAGAAAACATTGCAACAAGAAAGTTGCTATTACAAGTGTGGTAGGTATTCTAGAATCCAGCCCATGTAGCATACAATATACAACATATTCATCAAGAAAAGGTAAATTCTGACTTAATTTTTGTAAAACATCATGTAAATATTTGCTTCCGCGCCCGAATTTTATAATTCTTCATCATATTTTAGCTAAAAGAAACCATTGCAACAAGAAAATTGCTATTTCAAGAATGGTAGGTATTTTAGAATCCAGCCCATGTAGCTTACAATATAAAACATATTCATCAAGAATATGTAAAATCTGACTTTATTTTTGTAAAAAATTATATAAATATTTGCTTCCGCGCTTGAATTTTATAATTCTTCATCATATTTTAGCTAAAAGAAAACATTGCAACAAGAAAATTACTATTTCAAGTGTGGTAGGTATTCTTGAATCCAGCCCATGTAGGTTACAATATACAACATATTCATCAAGAATATGTAAAATCTGACTTTATTTTTGTAAAACATCATATAAATATTTGCTTCCGCGCTTGAATTTTAAATTCTTCATCATATTTTAGCTAAAAGAAAACATTGCAACAAGAAAATTGCTATTTCAAGTGTGGTAGGTATTCTTGAATCCAGCCCATGTAGCTTACAATATACAACGTATTCATTAAAATGACACCCGAAAATTGAATGTTTATTAACTGATTAGTACCACGTTTTGGTCATTTTTGCATGTCCAATGCTTACAACTATTCATAGTATAGATCCTAAAGCATGAATATGAATGGTTTAACAAAAATATCCATATCAAGAATAGAAAAAATCTGACTTAATTTTTGTAAACAATCATACAAATATTTGCTTCTGCGCCCGAATTTTATAATTTTTTATCATATTTTTGCTAAAAGAAAAAATTGCAACAAGAAAATTACTATTTCAATTGTGGTAGGTATTCCAGAATCCAGCCCATGTAGCTTACAATATACAACATATTCATCAAGAATATATAAAATCTGACTTTATTTTTGTAAAAAGTCATATAAATATTTGCTTCCGCGCTCGAATTTTATAATTCTTCATCATATTTTAGCTAAAAGAAAACATTGCAACAAGAAAATAGCTATTTCAAGTGTGGTAGGTATTCTTGAATCCAGCCCATGTAGCTTACAATATACAACGTATTCATTAAAATGACACCCGAAAATTGAATGTTTTTTAACTGATTGGTACCACGTTTTGGTCACTTTTGCATGTCCAATGCTTAAAAATCATCCATAGTATATATATCCTATAGCATGAATATGAATGTTTGAACAAAAATATCCATTTCAAGAAGAAGTAAAATCTGACTATATTTTTGTAAAAAATCATATAAAAATTTGCTTCCGCGCCCGAATTTTATAATACTTCATCATATTTTAGCTAAAAGAAAACATTGCAATAAGAAAATTGCTATTTCAAGTGTGGTAGGTATTCTAGAATCCAGCCCATGTAGCTTACAATATACAACGTGTTCATGAAAATGACACTCGAAAAATAAATGTTTATTATCTGATTGGTACCACGTTGTGGTCACTTTTGTATGTCCAATGCTTAAAGCAATCCATAGTATAGATCTTAAAGCATGAATATGATTGTTTTAACAAAAATATCCATTTCAATAATAGGTAAAATCTGAGTTTTTTTTTTGTAAAAAATCATATAAATATTTGCTTCCGCGCCCGAATTTTATATTTTTTCATCATATTTTAGCAGAAAGAAAACATTGCAGCAAGAAAATTGCTATTTCAAGTGTGGTAGGTATTCTAGAATCCAGCACATGTAGCTTACAATATACAACGTATTCATCAAGTAGTTTTTTTCATTTTTTAATATGTTATTCTATGCATAAAAATATTAGACTTGTATTTTTTCTTTTCGCCGAAAGGTTTCAAATACGCCAGAAAATTTTTTTTAAAGTTTCAATAAATTACCCCCTAGAAAATCGGCCGTGCGTGTGACGTCACAGGCACTGAGAACCAGCTGAGAACATACATTCGTAGGTCTGAGTCAGAGGCGTGGCGCGATTGAACAAGAGCCAATAGGCTGAAGCGAATGCCTTTTTCGTCACAACATGGCTGATTCTGAATTATACGTACTCGATTCAAATGCATTACAATTTCATTTTGATATTATGGTATTAAAAATCAGAAAATTAATTATTATATTTACTTTAATATTACTCATATATGGTAAACAATGATATCCAATAAGAATTTCTTTAAAAGCCGTAGGCTTAGAATACCCCATTCTAGAATCCAGCCCGTGTAGCTTACAATATACAACGTATTCATTAAAATGACACTTGAAAATTGAATGTTTGTTAAATGATTGGTACCACGTTTTGGCCACTTTTGCATGTTCAATGCTTAAAACCATCCATAGTATAGATCCTAAAGCATGAATATGAATGTTTTAACAAAAATATCCATTTTAAGAATAGGTACAGTCCGACTTTATTTTTGTAAAAAATCATACAAATATTTGCTCCCGCGCCCGAATTTTATATTTTTTTATCATATTTTAGATAAAAAAAAAGCATTGCAACAAGAAAATTGCTATTTCAAGTGTGGTAGGTATTCTAGAATCCAGCCCATGTAGCTTACAATATACAACATATTCATTAAGAATATATAAAATCTGACTTTATTTTTTTAAAAAGTCATATAAATATTTACTTTCGCGCTCGAATTTTATATTTCTTCATCATATTTTAGCTAAAAGAAAACATTGCAACAAGAAAATTGCTATTTCAAGTGTGGTAGGTATTCTGGAATCCAGCAGATGTTGCTTACAATGTACAACGTATTCATCAAGAATAGGTAAAATCTGACTTTATTTTTCTAAAAAATCATCTAAATATTCGCTTCCGCGCCCGAATTTTATAATTCTTCATCATATTTTAGCTAAAAGAAAACATTGCAACAACAAAATTGCTATATCAAGTGTGGTAGGTATTCTAGAATCCAGCACATGTAGCTTACAATATACAGCGTATTCATGTAAAAGACTATATAATATTTGCTTCCGCGCCCGAATTTTATAATTCTTTATTATATTTTAGCTAAAAGAAAACATTGCAACAAGAAAATTGCTATTTCAAGTGTGGTAGGTATTCTAGAATACAGCCAATGTAGCTTACAATATACAACGTATTCATTAAAATGACACCCGAAAATTTAATGTTTATTAACTGATTGGTACCACGTTTTGGTCACTTTTGCATGTCCAATGCTTAAAATCATCCATATATTATCATTTATAGCCAGTGGCACGTATTTTTTTCGCTCTGTGTTTGTAATGAGATTCACTAAGTATTTTGTAAGTTCTTAACAGTGAATTTTATATCATCATATTCAGTTTTTGTGTAACATTGTTGTACAAAATTGTGGACGCTTTCCTGTGAGTTGATTTTGTGTTTTTATTAAAAATTAGTGCACGCACTTTGCAAATATTAATTAAACAAGTGACTTCTTCACACCTGTGAGTAATGGCTGTCACATGTACAAAGTGCGATCGTGCTGTCAAGGTCCGAAACGCCAACGTAAAATGTCTCAAGTGCGACCAAACTTACCATCCAATGTGTGTCAAAATCAGCGAAGAGCATTTAAGTTTAATAAAAGATAAAGGCTTCTCCTGGCATTGTGAACAATGCCGTGAATCCGTACTAACTGACGAAACCCAAGGGCCTTCTGACCGGAGCATTAAATTGAGTGATTTAAATTCACTATTTGAAAAAATGAAATAAGATATTTTAAATGTTATGAACAACAAACTCGAAGAATTAACTAAATCTGTTGGTTTTTGTTGTGACAAAATAGTAGATTTCGAAAACAAATTAGCTATCATGGATAAAAAAGTAAAAGATCATGAACGTGTTAAAAATAAAAACATGCAATTAAAATCAAATGTAAAAAATCTGGAACATAAAATAAATAGCTTGGAGCAATATTCTCGAATAAATAATCTTATAATACATAATTTCCCGTTTAAAAATCATGAAAACATTACTGATATTATAATAAAAACTGCAGGGGAAGTTGGTATTGCCATGAATGACAGTGATATAGACGTCGCTCACAGGCTACCTAAAACAAATAAATCAAAACCACCTTCAATAATAATCAAATTTATATCGAGAACGTTAAAAGATAAAGTTATTATAGCTGCTAAAAATAATAAAAATTTAACAACTAAATTTTATTTCTCATTGTTTGCTGAAAATAAACTTTTTATTAGTGATCATTTAACACATTATAACAGTGAGTTGCTAAAAAAAACACGTGAACATTTCCTCAACAAAGGTTACAAATATATATGGAACAAAAATTGCAAAATTTTTGTCAGAAAAAATGAGTCCTCTCAAATTATTACGATAAGCCACGAAGAGGATTTATCAAAATATTAATGACTTCATAGCGTTTCAGACTGTTGCCCGTTCCTTAATTATTTGTTTATTTTTGTATAACTTCGTCTGATGGTTCATTCACCTTTTACTAATAACACAGCTGCTGATGGCGATATCAACTACAATAGAATTTTATTTGGACATATAAATGTGCAATCACTAAATTCATGTTTTTCAATATTTAAGGATTTTGTTTTTAATGAAAATTTTGATATACTGGCTGTTTCAGAAACATGGATATGTGACTCCGCTCCCTCTCACTTGTTCTCAATTGATGGTTATAAATTGCTCAGTGCTCAACGCTATAATAAACGTGGTGGTGGTGTTGCATTCTATGTGCGAAGTAACATGCAGTACAAAATTATAAATGTAAAAGATATGTGTTCCTCAGTGGACAACGTAGAGCATTTATGGATTCAAGTTAATGTACAGCATCAAAAAATTATATTTGGAGTAGTTTACAATCCACGATTAGATTATTACAAGGAATTAACCATTCTAGATTCCATAACAGCTCTTCTTCTTCCTCAGTGTGATTTTATGTTGTATGCAGGCGACTTAAATGTTAACCTACTATCAAATGATGCTAAATCAGATTATGTTAGCAGCTTGTTATCAGCTTATGGTATGCATCAATTGATAGATACTTATACTCGCCCAGTATCAAAAACTCTTCTTGATGTAATAGTTATATCTGATAAATCATTTTGTGATTTCTCTGGAGTTATTGAATGTAACGAATTCTCTGATCATAGTTGTGTTTTTTGTAAATTAAAAATATCGAAAGTCAAATCGCATACAAATACAATAATATTCAGAGACTTCAAACACTTTAATTCTGAGCAGTTCATGGTTGACTGCAATAGAATACCATGGATCAATATAACATTATTAGAAAATATTAATGAAAAAGTTACCTATTTAAATGACAATATTTTACAATTATTTAACAAACACGCACCCATAAAATGTATAAAGACTAATAATGTGTATTGCCCATGGATAACACCTGTCATTAAAATCATGCAGAGTAAGAGAGATCGAGCACTTGTTCAATATAAAAAAAATAAAACTCCCGCGAAATATGAGTATTACAAGCAGTTACGTAATCTTACAACAATAGCAATACGTAGGGAAAAAAAGACTTTCCTTGAATCTGCTATAAACAAAAATATAAACAATTCAGTTGCTCTATGGTCAAACTTGAAACGCATAGGAATGAAAAAGCAGGCAGCTGTGAACATCCCAGAATCATTTTGTGAACCTCAAAATTACGGAAAGCATTTATTAAAGAAAATATGTACGTCATCTATAAATCCTTGTATATTAAATTTTTATCTAAACAGCAAATATGTAGACCAACCTGGTGCATCGTTTGAATTTAAATGCATAAGTAGTGATACTGTTACAAATATTTTACATCATATCAAATCTAATGCAGTCGGTGTAGATGGCATTTCATTGAAAATGATTTTTCTAATTTTACCAGTAATTATTGATTACATAACACATATCATAAACATGTGCATATTAGAAAATATAGTACCTGAGGTTTGGAAAATTGCAGTAATTAGCCCAATAATGAAAAAACAAGACTGTAATACATTTGACGACTTAAGACCTATAAGTATTCTACCAACTCTGTCTAAAGTTCTTGAAAAAGTGTGCTACGCACAGATGAAGATGTATATTCTTGAGAATCAAATCATACCTGCTAACCAATCAGGATTTCGATCAGGTTACAGTACCACTACATGTTTGTTAAATATTGTAGATAACCTATTAAATAATTTTGACAAATCTAATCCTTCTCTTTTGATACAAATAGACTTTTCAAAAGCATTTGATATGATTGATCACAATCTATTACTTGCTAAATTAAAATATTATAATTTTACAGAAAATGCAATATCATGGTGTAAGAGTTAGTTGGAGAATAGATTATATTATATTAATATGCGTACCAACGAAGGAGTTCAGTGCTCGTCAAATTTTCCCCTACAGTGTGATGTTCCGCAAGGATCAATTTTAGGACCGTTGTTTTTCTTAATTTTTATAGCTGATATGCCAGAAATATTTACGAATCCTTGTAGCTCAGTTCATTCGTATGCGGATGATACCCAAGTTCTTGTAACTCTGGATCGTACGCCTATTAATGAACAATCTGCAATAGTAAATAAAGAACTAAATAATCTTGTATCATGGATAAATAACAACGGATTAAAAATTAACACAGATAAATCTTCACTCCTTGTTGTGGGTAATAATGACATACCAAACATTGTATTGGATGGAACTATACTGACGCAAAAAGATCATACAAAAATTTTAGGGCTTTATGTTGATAAAAACTTGAATTTCAAACAACATTTAAACTCCAAATTACGAGCGGCTAGATTAAAACTTCGGCAATTATTTCATTTTATCCATGATATAGATTCTTCAGTAAAAATTAAATTGGTAAAATCTCTTATTCTTCCCTTATTTGATTATTGTGCGTGTGTGTATATACCGAATCTCAGTGAAACTGAAAAACAAAGAATTACAATGGTGTACGTAAATATGATCACATTTCACAATACCGCAAAGTCTCTAAAATGCCTAATATTAACAATCGTGTAAAATATTTGTATTTATGTTTATCGCATAAAATTAGGATAACTGGTACGCCATCATATTTGTTTGACAAACTTATTCGTAAAGAATACAATTACTCATTACGAATCAAGGATCTATATATAGTACCTTCCTTCAGAAAATCAAAATATAAAGGTTCTCTTATTTGGCTCCCACATTGTATAATAACATTCCAAATGATCTTAAAATGCTTTCTGTAAATAGTTTCAAGAAAAATATAAAAATGCTCCTTGTTTGAAATTATAATATTATATGTTGATTATTGTAATGATTGTTAAAAAATAAGTATGTAAATATCAGGCTATATGTGTAAATTCATAAATTGTTTATACGGTTAGGTGGAAGAACAGCCTTTGGCTGAACCTCGCCATTGATAAATCTGTCAATAAAGTCTATTATTATTATTATTATTATTATTATTATTATTATTAGTATAGATCCTAAAGCATAACCATGAATGTTTTAACAAAAATATCCATTTCAAGAATAGGTACAATCTGACTTTATTTTTGTAAAAAATCATAAAAACATTTGCTTCCGCGCCCGAATTTTATAATTTTTCATCATTATTTAGCTAAAAAAAAACATTGCAACAAGTATATTGCTATTTCAAGTGTGGTAGAGCTTACAATTTACAACGTATTCATCAAGAATAGGTAAAATCTGACTTTATTTTTCTAAAAAATCATCTAAATATTCGCTTCCGCGCCCGAATTTTATAATTCTTAATCATTATTTAGCTAAAAAAAAACATTGCAACAAGAAAATTGCTATTTCAAGTGTGGTAGAGCTTACAATATACAATGTATTCATGAAGAATAGGTAAAATTTAACTTTATTTTTGTAATAAATCATATAAATATTTGCTTTCGCGCCCGAATTTTATAATTCTTCATCATATTTTAGCTAAAAGAAAACATTGCAACAAGAAAATTGCTATTTCAAGAGTGGTAGGTATTCTAGAATCCAGCCCATGTAGCTTACAATATACAAAGTGTTCATGAAAATGACACCCGAAAATTGAATGTTTATTATCTGATTGGTACCACGTTTTGGTCACTTTTGCATGTCCAATGCTAAAATTATCCATAGTATAGATCCTAAAGTATGAATATGAATGTTTTAACAAAAATACCTATTTTAAGAATAGGTAAAATTTGAGTTTATTTTTGTAAAAAATCATATGAATATTTGCTTCCGCGCCCGAATTTTATATTCTTTTTATTATTTTAGCTAAAAGAAAACATTGCAACAACAAAATAGCTATTTCAAGTGTGGTAGGTGTTCTAGAATCCAGCACATGTAGCTTACAATATACAACGTATTCATCAAGAATTGGTAAAGTCTGATCTTATTTTTTTTAAAAATCATCTAAATATTCGCTTCCGCGCCCGAATTTTATAATTCTTCATCATATTTTAGCTAAAAGAAAACATTGCAACAAGAAAATTGCTATTTCAAGTATGGTAGGAATGGTTTTTTTCATTTTTTAATTTGTTATTCTATGCATAAAAATATTAGACCCGTATTTTTTCTTTTCGCCGAAAGGTTTCAAACACGCCAGAAATTTTTTTTAAAGTTTTAATAAATTACCCCCTAGAAAATCGGCCGTGCGTGTGACATCACAGGCACTGAGAACCAGCTAAGAACATACATTCGTAGGTCTGAGTCAGAGGCGTGGCGCGTTCGAACAAGAGCCAATAGGCTGAAGCGAATGAATTTTTCGTCACAACATGGCTGATTCTGAATTTTACGTACTCGATTCAAATGCATTACAATTTCATTTTGACATTATGGTAATAAAAATCAGAAAAATAATGATTATATTCACTTTAATATTACTTATATATGGTAAACAATAATATCCAATAAAAATTTCTTTAAAAGCCGTAGGCTTGGATTACTCCATTCTAGAATCCAGCCCATGTAGCTTACAATATACAACGTATT
Organism: Stenolophus ochropezus; assembly: GCA_035578165.1. Taxonomy (NCBI): domain Eukaryota; kingdom Metazoa; phylum Arthropoda; class Insecta; order Coleoptera; family Carabidae; genus Stenolophus; species Stenolophus ochropezus. Next base: position 169,710 of record JAQOWZ010000111.1, on the reverse strand, counting down.
CATTAAAATGACACCCGAAAAATGAATGTTCATTATCTGATTGGTACCACGTTTTGGTCACTTTTGCATATCCAATGCTTAAAACCATCCATAGTATAGATCCTAAAGCATGAATATGAATGTTTTAACAAAAATATCCATTTCAAGAATAGGTAAAATCTGACTTTTTTTTGTAAAAGATCATATAAATATTTGCTTTTGCGCCTGAATTTTATAATTCTTAATCATATTTTAGCTAAAAGAAAACATTGCAACAACAAAATTGCTATTTCAAGTGTGGTAGGTATTCTAGAATTCAGCACATGTAGCTTACAATATACAGCGTATTCATCAAGAATTGATAAAATCTGAATTTAATTTTGAAAAGACTATATAAATATTTGCTTCCGCGCCCGAATTTTATAATTCTTTATCATATTTTAGCTAAAGGAAAACATTGCAACAAGAAAATTGCTATTTCAAGTGTGGTAGGTATTCTAGAATCCAGCCCATGTAGCTTACAATATACAAACGTATTCATCAAAAATAGATATAATCTAACTGTATTTTTGTAAAAAATCATATAAATATTTGCTTCCGCGCCCGAATTTAATAATTCTTCATCATATTTTAGCTAAAAGAGAATATTGCAACAATAAAATTGCTATTTCAAGTGTAGTTGGTATTCTAGAATCCAGCCCATGTAGCTTAATATCTACAACGTATTCATTAAAATGACACCTGACAATTGAATGTTTATTATCTGATTGGTACCACGTTTTGGTCACTTTTGCATGTCCAATACTAAAATTATCAATAGTATAGATCCTAAAGCATGAATATAAATGTTTTAACAAAAATATCCATTACAAAAATAAATAAAATCTGACTTTATTTTTTTTAAAAATCATATAAATACGTGCTTCCGCGCCCGAATTTTATAATTCTTCATCATATTTTAGCTAAAAGAAAACATTGCAACAAGAAAATTGCTATTTCAAGTGTGGTAGGTATTCTAGAATCCAGCCCATGTAGCTTACAATATACAACGTATTCATTAAAATGACACCCGAAAATTAAATGTTTATTATCTGATTGGTACCACGTTTTGGTCACTTTTGCATGTCCAATGCTTAAAACCATCTAAAGTATAGATCCTAAAGCATGAATATGAATGTTTTAACAAAAATATACATTTCAAGAATGGTAAAATCTGACTTTAATTTTGTAAAAAATTATAAAAACATTTGCTTCCGCGCCCGAATTTTATAATTCTTCATCATTATTTAGCTAAAAAAAACATTGCAACAAGTATACCACGTTTTGGTCACTTTTGCATGTCCAATGCTTAAAACCATCTATAGTATAGATCCTAAAGCATGAATATGAATGTTTTAACAAAAATATCCATTTCAAGAATAGGTAAAATCTCACTTTATTTTTGAAGAAAATCATATAAATATTTGCTTCCGCGCCCGATTTTTATAATTCTTCATCATATTTTAGTTAAAAGAAAACATTGCAACAAGAAAATTGTTATTTCAAGTGTGGTAGGTATTCTAGAATCCAGCCCATGTAGCTAACAATATACAACGTATTTATTAAGAATAGGTAAAATCTGACTTTATTTTTGTAAAAAATCATACAAAAATTTGCTTCCGCGCCCGAATTTTATAATACTTCATAATATTTTAGCTAAAAGAAAACATTGTAACAAGAAAATTGCTATTTCAAGTTTTCAAGTGTTGTAGGTGTAACAATGGGGCAGACGAGAATTTTGGTTATTGAATTTTGGAGTTTAATTTAATAAAAGGAGTTTATGAATTTGGAATTAACATGTCAAAAATGGTAGAATTTATGATTTCTGCCACCAGATTATTTTTACTTAGAACAATCAAACTAATATTAGGAAAAAATTGATTAAAAGTGATAAACAAAGCAACAATAAGAAAACTTAACAATAAAATATATAAAGAGGAAATAGAATTTTTAACAAGTTAAAAATTACTACTAAATAGATTACAAGTTACATATGAGGATAAAACTTAAACTTACTTACAAATAATATTTACACAACGAGTCATGATTGACTCTTCTTCACTCGCTGACTATCTCCCTGTGACTCTTCTAACTTTGTTAATTTCCAAATGTCTAGCTCCGACGGCCCACCCCTTCTTGTTACAGAATTTCCCCCCGTTTTCTGATTCTCGCAATTTAACTGGACATCTTCACCATGGGCGTGTAAATGTGTTACACCCCATAGTCTCTAACAGGGTGCATTCTCAACACCCTGAGATCCACAAAAAATTAGAAACTTGCCGTCTTCCAAGAATCAGAAAACGGTTCCGTTCAGGGTGATGGTTTATAGCCGTTCGAAGCAAACCTTTAGAAGCTATATAACAATAAACTTAAAAGCCAAATGAAATTTTGGATCTCTCTACAAATCTTTGAACTATTTATTACCAGAACGAATTTTGAAACTAGTCAACAGCAAGATAAATAACAAAACGAGTATTTGTTTAACTGGATCAGACGTTTTGTTACAACTCTTTCCTACTTAAATTAAGTTATATTTCTTCAAGAAACTATAACTTAATCATTCCCCTCTGCTAGACTCCGATCTCCAGGAGTTCCCCATACTCGATGGCTGCGGTGGCTGCGATCTCTTGTAGATTGACAAAAGTTGGCTTTATCTCCATTGTCTCCTCCAGTTCTCTGCTCTTACTGCAACCAGCAACTCTTACCGCACCGTAACTTGACTTCAGCAACCATGAACACACGGAGATGTCAAACTCGAATTGGATCTCTGCAGGCCGATTCTGCTCGCCATCGATGTACGAAGGTTCCTAGATTATCATCATCTAGCAGTTTGGCGGGATATAAAGCTGCAACAGAAATGTCTGACCAGTATCTATGTTCTAATTCAAAAATTACTTATGTTAACTTAATTTCGTAACTTACACATATTTTTTCCAACTTGTTTTCCATATTTAATTATTATACTAAAAATTTATCTAAATTTACTAATAATATTAATTTATCCTAATACCTACATCTATGTTCAACATACTAATAATTTCAGTTATTTAAATCTTTAATTACTATTAACAATTATTAATAGTCTATTTACAAAAAAATTCTAATAAAACATTACCGCTGATCTTAGCTTAGAAGGCATTTTTTTTATGGAAACTAATTATCATCATTCATCTCCCAGCCTAAGATACACGTTGGCTATCACACGGACAGGGGTGCCAATATCCTGGATGCATACAACATTTATGACCTGATTACCCGATACAATACAAAACAACTGAAATCTCTATTTACCTGAGCCGTTTTCTGCTTTTGTAGACATGATACCCAAATCACCTTGCTTTTATTGCATAATTGTTACCTTTTCCAAATTTTAATGCCAAATAATTTCTAAATCATTTTTCTTCTAATATAAATCTAATCTGAAATGGTTTTCTACTAAAATTGCTATTTGTAACACTATATTTTCTTTTTAATATGAAATGCTTATTTGTACTAATATTTTTATCTAATTTCGTAGCCTTCGTTTTAAATTTTTCACCTAATTTCGTTTTAACTTTTTTCTTTATTTTATATAACAATCGCTTACCTTTCTTTTGTATTCTTCTGACTTTATTCTTGTGTTTTCCGTCCGAATTCGAAACCTGACCGCTACTCTTCCACCTGGATCGATGGTGTGTACCGCCACGCGCCCGGGTTTTATGGCCTCGCCTTTGTCCGTCTTTTCGCTTCTCGCTAGGTCGGTTGCTCGAACTTTTCTTCTTCTGGGATTCCACGATATCGCCGACGTCTCCACCAGGACAACACACCGCGTACTTTACAACATTACTGGCTGATAAACATATCTTCTCAACTTCTGTGTAAACGATCTCTACGATTGTTGTCCTAATTGCCTCTACCCTGACGTCGTTCTTTGCTTCTTTTTCGTCGCTATGGGCTTCATCTTCACACTCACTTTCTTTACATTTATTGTTCCCGTCCGAGTAATCACTTTTATCACTACTATCACTTAAATCATTGTAACTAACACTCTTTTCATCACTCATACACTCATACTTATCACTGAAATTATCTAACTTTTGTTTTTCCTCACATGTAACCGTATTGCCTACTATTTGTGAGGGTTGACGACGATGAAGGCGATGAATGTTGTCATTTTTACTTCGAGGAGGACATGATGATGCTAGATGATACTAACTGGTGATGACGGTTGAACCAGTATAACGACAACATGGCACGCACATATTTGCTTTAAATAACTTTAAATTTATTTACATTATTTACAACACAAAACTATAACAAACAACAAAGCAATGAAACTTCCAGAGCTAGCAGCTCTGGACTAAAGTCAGTCTGAACTATGGCAGATGACTGCTACCGTGTCGTTAACTACATTCCGATTATCAGCTTACCACTATCCGCTTAAGAATCTAACTCCTAAGACTCTACTTACTATTCTACTCTGCTTAACCGACTCTACTGCTTCTGACTCTTCACTCTACTAAATCAAATCCTATTTATATTCTAAAAAGTGCTAGGGTTGGCAATGTAACTATTACGTACATCGCACGTGGATAAGTTACAAAACGTTAATAGGTTATTAAACTTTACGAAATATAACTTGTCCACGGTGCATTTTTGTTAACGAGCAATTTATATTATGAAATCTATCAAACAATAATGATTTAGAATAATTCGTCAATTACTGTTTCATTACCACCCCTTAAAGATTTAATTATATCTTCGCAGAAGATATAATTAAATCCATTGTTCTGAATCTATGACTCGTGTTCTGGCCGGTATTATCATAGTCTGCTTAATCAGCAAAGACGGCCGTTGCTATTTGCTGAAGTCAGCATTTTGCTGACCTACCAACACCAGAGTCATAGACCTCAGAAACTATGACAAGCCGTAACAAGATGAAAAGTCATGTCGTTTTTGTTACAGTACTACTCGGGGGGATTCCTTTAACGGACAATCTTTCTGTATGTGCCCCATGTTTTCACACTTGAAGCACATACGATTCGCAAATTTTGTGGGACAGTTCCATTGCATATGTCCCATTTTTTCGCATCGAAAACACATCAATTCTTGTAAAGGAATCCTTCCCCGATAATTTTGATAATTTTCCGTGCTAATATCTGAATTTAAATTTTGATGTCTTAAATTATGTACCGGAACTCTTTCGGGTTGAAAATAATTTTGAAAGTGCATTCTTGAATCCACAACTGTCGTAGGTCTAGTAACATTTTCAAAAAAATTGTAATTTATATTCTCAAATCTGGTTTTCATTCGAATTTTGAAAAGTTCCCAATTTCCCTTGAATTCCTCAGAATATAACCGTTCATATTGTTTTGTTTTCCCCGTACAATGCAAAAACCCAATAGCCTGTAATCTCTCAAATGAGGTATTAGTATTTCTCTGAAATTTTTCTAAATGTACAAAGAATTCCTCAACACATTCATGGTCTTAACCTCCAAAACATGGTATACAATTAAACATATTAAGTACTTGTTGATTCATCTTAACAAATTAATTTGGAAAAGGTAGCCTGAGAGGCAACAGGAATATTCGTATCCCACGCCGCTGCTAACCAGTTGTAACAATGGGGCAGACGAGAATTTGGATTATTGAATTTTGGAGTTTAATTTAATAAAAGAAGTTTATGAATTTGGAATTAAGATGTCAAAAATGGTAGAATTTATGATTGCTGCCAGCAGATTATTTTTACTTAGAACAATAAAACTAATTTTAGGAAAAGAATTGATTAAAATGGATAAACAAAGCAACAATAAGAAAACTTATCAATAAAATATATTAAAAGGAAATAGAATTTACAACTAGTTAAAAGTTACTACTAAATAGATTACAAGTTACATACGAGAATAAAACTTAAACTTACTTACACATAATATTTACACAACGAGTCATGACTCTTCTAACTTTGTTAATTTGCAAAAGTCTACCTCCAACGGCCCACCCCATCTTGTTACAGAATTTCTCCCCGTTTTCTGATTCTCGCAATTTAACTGGTCATCTTCACCATGGGTGTGTAAATGTGTTACACCCCATAGTCTCTAACAAGATGCATTCTTAACACCCTGAGAACCACAAAAAAATAGAAACTTGGCGTCTTTCAAGAATCAGAAAACGGTTCCATTCAGGGTGATGGTTTATGGCCGTTCGAAGCAAACCTTTAGAAGCTATATAACAATTAACTTAAAAGCCAAACGAAATTTCGGATCTCTTTACAAATCTTTGAACTATTTATTACCAGAACGAATTTTGAAACTAGTCAACAGCAAAATAAATAACAAAAGAAGTATTTGTTTAACTGGATCAGACGTTTTGTTACATAAGTATTCTAGAATCCAGCCCATGTAGCTTACAATATACAACGTATTCATTAAAATGACACCCGAAAATTGAATGTTTATTATCTGATTGGTACCACGATTTGGTCACTTTTGCATGTCCAATGCTAAAATTATCCATAGTATAGATCCTAAAACATGAATACGAATGTTTTAACAAAAATATCCATTTCAAGAATAGATAAAATCTGACTTTATTTTTGTACAAAATCATATAAATATTTTCTTCCGCGCCCGAATTTAATAATTCTTCATCATATTTCAGTTAAAAGAAAACATTGCAACAAGAAAATTGCTATTTCAAGTGTGGTAGGTATTCTAGAATCCAGCCCATGTAGCTTACAATATACAACGTATTCATTAAAATGACACCGGAAAATTTAATGTTTATTATCTGATTGGTACCGCAAATGGTCACTTTTGCATGTCCAATGCATAAAACCAACCATAGTATAGATCCTAAAGCATGAATATGAATGTTTTAACAAAAATATCTATTTCAAGAATAGGCAAAATCTGACTATATTTTTGTAAAAAATCATATAAATATTTGCTTCCACGCCCAAATTTTATAATTCTTCATCACAATTCAGCTATAAGAAAACATTGTAACAAGAAACATGCTATTTCAAGTGTGGTAGTTATTCTAAAATCCAGCAAATGTAGCTCACAATATACAACTTATTCATCAAGAATAGTTAAAATCTGACTTTATTATTGTAAAAAATCATTTAAATATTTATTTCCGCGCCCGAGTTTTATAATTCTTCATCATATTTTAGCTAAAAGAAAACATTGCAACAAGAAAATTGCTATTTCAATTGTGGTAAGTATTCTAGAATTCAGCCAATGTAGCTTATAATATACAGCGTATTCATTAAAATAAACACCCGAAAATTGAATGTTTATTATCTGATTGGTACTACGTTTTAGTCACTTTTGCATGAACAATGCTTAAAACCATCCATAGTATAGATCCTAAAGCATGAATATGAATGTTTTAACAAAAATATCCATTTCAAAAATTGGTAAAAACTGACATTATTTTTGTAAGAAATCTTATAAATATTTGCTTCCGCGCCAAAATTTTTTAATTCTTCATCATATTTTAGCTATAAGAAAACATTGTAACAAGAAACATGCTATTTCAAGTGTGGTAGTTATTCTAGAATCCAGCAAATGTAGCTCACAATATACAACGTATTATTCAAGAATAGGTAAAATCTGACTTTATTTTTGTATAAATCAAATATATATTTGCTTCCGCGCCCGAGTTTTATAATTCATCATCATATTTTAGCTAAAAGAAAACATTGCAACAAGAATATTGCTATTTCAAGTGTGAAAGGTATTCTAGAAACCAGCCCATGTAGCTTACAATATACAATGTATTTATTAAAATGACACCCAAAAATTGAATGTTTATTATCTGATTAGTACAAAGTTTTGGTCACTTTTGCATGTCTAATGCTTAAAACCATCCATAGTATAGAACCTATAGCATGAATATGAATGTTTTAACAAAAATATCCATTTCAGGAATAGGTAAAATCTGACTTGATACTTGTAAAAAATCATATAAATATTTGCTTCCGCGCCCGAATTTTATTATTCTTCATCATATTTTAGCTAAAAGAAAACATTGCAACAAGAAAATTGCTATTTCAAGTGTGGCAAGTATACTAGAATCCAGCCCATGTAGCTTACAATATACAACGTATTCATTAAAATGACACCCGAAAATTGAATGTTTATTATCTGATTGGTACCACGTTTTGCTCACTTTTGCATGTCTAATGCTTAAAACCATCCATACTATAGATCCTAAAGCATGAATATGAATGTTTTAACAAAATTATCCATTTCAAGAATAGGTAAAATCTGACCTTGTTTTTTGTAAAAATCATATAAATATTTGCTTCCGCGCCCGAATTTTATAATTCTTTATCATATTTTAGCTAAAAGAAAACATTGCAACAAGAAAATTGCTAATTCAAGTGTGGTAGGTATTCTAGAATACAGCCCTTGTAGCTTACAATATACAACGTATTCATTAAAATGACACCCGAAAATTAAATGTCAATTAACTGATTGGTACCACGTTTTGGTCACTTCTGCATGTCTAATGCTTAAAACCATCCATAGTATTAATCCTAAAGCATGAATATGAATGTTTTAACAAAAATATCTATATCACGAATAGGTAAAATCTGACCTTGTGTTTGTAAAAATCATATAAATATTTGCTTCCGCGCCCGAATTTTATAATTCTTTATCATATTTTAGCTAAAAGAAAACATTGCAACAAGAAAATTGCTAATTCAAGTGTGGTAGGTATTCTAGAATACAGCCCTTGTAGCTTACAATATACAACGTATTCATTAAAATGACACCCGAAAATTGAATGTTTATTACCTGATTGGTACCACGTTTTGGTCACTTTTGCATGTCTTATGCTTAAAACCATCCATAGTATAGATCCTAAAGCATGATTATGAATGTTTTAACAAAAATATTCATTTCAAGAATAGGTAAAATCTGACTTTTTTTTGTAAAAAATCATATAAGTATTTGCTTTCGCGCCCGAATTTTATAATTCTTAATCATATTTTAGCTAAAAGAAAACATTGCAATGTAATAGCCACGTGGTTCACCCTGCACAAGTAGTATCAAATTTTATTAACATCCGATAAGCAAGGTGAACCATCGTATCCGCTGTTAACTGCTGACTTGAGCCGGGCGATCTTCGACTCCAAAAAGTGCAAATACGTACAAAACGGATGGAAGATCTCCAGCTAAAACCGCTAACGTCGTGAATTGAGACAGCTAACGACCAGTTCGTTTCTAAAATCTGAGGACATTCTCATTCCGAGCGTGGAAGCGAACAGTCGGGAACTGTAGTTAGAGATCGGGAAATATTTCATTATTTGTATTATTTTAACTTTGTGTACAAATATTTTTTAAGCCAATAATAATAGTTGTTAATAATTAATACGGTCTTTTAATTAAACAAATTGTGTTCCCATCGAACCGATTCCCGTCAGTGTCAACCAGTCAACACAGGGCAGTTAAGTGTCAACCAGTCAACACAGGGCAGTACAGTGACGCAGGTAAGTATAACTTTTATTATTTTACTTGTGGCTGTCCGCGTATAATTCAATACGTCAACAAGGGGTGGCTTCACTGTGCATCAGACACCCCACTGTTACATTTGGCGCAGTCGGTAGGATCTAGTAAAGGGCTTAAGAGCTACTAGATTGAACGATTTCGATTGATATATTGACGGTTGAAGATGGTAAACGATACTGACGTACCGACGACGACATTAACGTCGACCGCTGTTACCACGACGGGTGTATATACAACCACGACAACTAGCACCACGTCTGAGAATCCGACCGCTCCTCCAGTCAGTCATATACCAACCTAGCCGTATGGTTATGCACCGCAGCCTGGTCCCTCTCGTGTTCCTCTATTGGATGTTCATCTCGCTCCATTTTCCTATCATTTACCAAATTACATGACGCAATTCAAGCCAGGTAGTTCAGTACCCGGTACAGGGCAACCTGTACACACCAGTTCACCACCTATTGTACAAGCTTTCACAGATCCCACGTCCATCTTTGCCCTTAAAACCATTGATACCTATTCCGGTGGTCCCGAACTAGAAGCGTTTCTAGATAATGTTGCAACCGTAGCAGACTGTTACAGATGGACAGATAGTCAGGTGATTACTGCGATAAAATTAAAACTTAGAGCAGAACCACAAAATTGCTTCTATTCACTTCCAGCAGACAAACGACCCAATACAATACCTTGTATGCGCAAATGGCTTGTAAAATTATTTGGTAAAAAGACCGATTTCGCAATAGCTGAAAAAGAATTTTTTAAAATTTTTCGAAAAAAAGATGAACCAATCCAGAAATTTGCTTTACGTTTAGAAATTGCAGCAGCTAAACTTTTTTCGGTGTCAGATCACAATGACATTACTAGTTTACGTAATCGTATAAAACGGGAGACCATGATGATTAAGCAATTCTTTGAGGGACTAGATACTAAACTGGCGAACGAAATTAGTAGAATCAGACAATTCGAGACTGTAGAGGAGGCGTTACCGTACGCAGAGAATTGTGAGGAGGTATTAGCGCGATTATACAAAGAGACAAAATGAGATGCGCGTAAAGCTCATGTTCGTGCAGTATCAGTAGCACAAAATAATAATAGTAGATTTATATCCGCACCCGCCAATATGTCTCACAAATCGCCGCCGAAGAAAAACGCAGTTTTACGTACAGATCAGATGTATCATAATATGCGTGGACGTTGCTTTAATTGTGGTAGCACAGATCATATATCTAAGAAATGCCCGCAACAAAAACAAATATTATGTTACAACTGTGTAAAGGTAGGTCATCGCGCGGATGATAAGTCGTGTCCTTTAAACTCGCAAGCTGTCTCGACGACGACCCAACGTCAGACAGTTTAATCAAACGTTCCTTTATCATTCCAAGGGTCGCGGATTTCGTCGTAGATAAAACCAAATATCTATCATTCAAAATTAATAACGTTGAACATAAGTTTTTAATAGATTCCGGCGCGGCCGTACGTAAAGTACGTAAAGTAACAGAAGAACTAAATTTGTCTATTTCACCGTCGGATGATGTATTAATAGACGTTTCCGGAAATCAGTTAAGTAGTAATGGAGTTACTAACATGGAATTTTCCATGGGTTCCAAGAATTTAATACATCAGTTTGTAGTATGTCCCGATGAGCTGCATTTGCCAGCTGACGGACTGATCGAAGTAGACTTTTTGGTTAAACATTAATTAACAATTGATTTTGGAAGAAATGAATTTAAAATGAATAAAACGGTTTTATCTATGTCCGAAATTTCCAGGAATAATGATAAAGCGAGCGAGATAGTAAACGTTATCTCTGCTGACTTAGCAGTAGATAAGCTCGATTCGATAGATTTATTTGCAACTCAGGATCAAGTAGTAAATATCGCGAATTGTAATTCTGCTATATCGATCAAACTTGTCCGGATCCTGTAACGCCAAATTTAAATTCTAAAACAAATGACCGAAGATCGCAATAAAAGTTTACTGTTTAAACGACCTTTAAACGTAGACAACAGATTTAGTTTATCATTAAAAAGTACCGTGAAAATCCCAGCGCGACACACTGCGATTGTTGAACTAACGTGAGATAAGCGAATGCCTGATAAGACGTATGTAGCTGAGCCGCGCAATCTTGAGAAGCCCAGTGTTCTAGTTGCGCGCGCGATTTTTCGAAAATCAGAAAATTCTGAAGCTTTCATTAATATTCTAAATGTAAATGATAAAGAGTTAATTCTTAACAATAAAACATTAATTGAATTTGCGGTGGAAGCTGAAGAACAACTAGACACGGAAAAGAAAGATGGTAAAGTGATTAACTCAGTGCAAATGTCACCCAAACATAAATTCAGTTTAGATCACCTGGCAGTAGAAAAGCGCGATAAATTCAAAACATTTTTAAATGAATATGCGGACATATTCAAAATGAAAGACATACCGCTTAGTAAGACAACGTTAGTGCGGCATCGCATACACACAAGTTCTGATGTACCAGTAGCGCGCGCCTCATATCGTATACCTTTTAGTCGCTGTCAAGTTATGAAAAATTTAATTGACGAAATGCTTGACAATAAAATCATTCAACCTTCAGTCAGCCCTTATTCAGCACCGGTAGTATTAGTCGAAAAGAAATTAAATAATGGTGAAAGTTCATTTCGATTTTGCATCGACTACCGCGAACTAAACAAAATTACAAAAGGAGATTTCTTCCGTATTTCAAATTTGCAAGATACTTTAGACCAATTAGGTAAAGCGAATCGTTTTACAACCCTGGATCTGACTAAAGGCTACTGGCAGGTAGAGATGGACCCGCGTGATAAGGGAAAGACAGCTTTTTCGGTATCATGGGGCCATTTTGAATGTAATAGGATGCCGTTCGGACTAATTAATAGCCCGAGCACATGGCAACGACTAATAGAAACAGTATTATCCGGTTTAACGATTGAGCACTGTTTTGTGTATCTCGATGACATAATTTGCTTCAGTTCTGACGATCTTGATGAACATATCAGAAAACTAAGACTTATTTTTGACAGACTTAGAGATGCAAATTTGACTTTAAACCCCGATAAATGTAAATTTATGATGACTGAAACAAAATATCTCGGACACGTAGTGAGTAAAGATGGTGTGAAACCGGACCCAGACAAGATAAATGTAGTGAAAGAACTCCCAACTCCACGTGACGTCACTGAAATCAGATCCTTTTTAGGTTTAATTGGATTTTACAGACGTTTCATTCCAAATTTTGCCGAATTGGCCTTACCATTGACTAAACCAACAAAGAAAAATTGTAGATTTTCCTGGTCTCCCGACACCGAAATTTCATTTAATACGTTAAGAGAAGCATTAACAAAATCCCCGATTTTAAAATACCCAAATTTTGAAAAACCGTTCATTTTGTGTACAGACGGATCTGCATATGCAATAGGCGTAGTTTTATGTCAAGAGTACGATGGACATGAAATGCCGGTTGCATATGCGAGCCGCCAACTCAAGCCATCCGAGTGTAACTATACCACAACCGAACGTGAGGGTCTCGCTTTGGTTTGGGGTATTAAACATTTTCGATGTTATTTGTTCGGTACGGTATTTCAGGTCTTTACCGATCATCAACCCCTAAAATGGTTGATGGAAACGGCAGAACCCTCAAATCGATTAATTAGATGGTCGTTGCTCTTATCAGAGTATAGTTTTAAAATTGATTATCGTCCTGGTAAGAAACATGCAAATGCTGACGCGCTCTCGCGTATCAAGCCTGTTCGTGTCATGTTTCAATACAAACACTATGAGCCAGTCATATAGGATCGTGACGTCATAAAAACAGAGCAGAGAAACGACACACATGTTATGACGTATATAGATAAGGTGCAACACGAACCGAACTGTGACTTTTATTTGGATGACGACGGGTTACTTTATAAGAAATCCGATGACGAGCGTTATGAAGATAGATTAGTAGTTCCATTTCAATTTCGAAATGCGATACTAAGGGCCTGTCATGACTCACCTTTATCGGGTCACGGCGGGGCGGAAAAAACATTTGAAAAAATTAATCGGACGTAAAGGAGTACGTCAAGAAATGCATATCGTGTTCAGAACGGAAAACATCCCTTCATTTACGCCCGGCTCCTTTGAAAAAATTTAGACATGCCACATGACCTTTTGAACGCATTGCGATGGACGTAGTAGGTCCACTTGTAACCTCTGACTCGGGGAATAAGTACATCCTAACAGTACAAGATGCGGCTACTCGTTATCTGGAGGCTTTTCCCATGACTGACCAAACCGCCCCAACAGTTGCAAAAACTTTTATAAAAGGTATCATATTACGACATAGCACACCCCGACAGTTACTAACAGACCTTAGCACGAATTTCTTATCAAAGTTAATGAAAGAAATTTGCCAAATTTTGAAAATTGAACGCCTGCAAACGACCGCTTTCAGACCTCAAACGAATGGAAGCCTAAAACGAAGTCATCGAACGTTAAAAGACATGCTATCACATTATATTAACGGGCGCCATACTGATTGGGATGAATGGCTACCATTTGCAGTATCAGCATTTTGTAGTACCGTACATTCTATGGTAGGAGAGTCGCCGTTCTTTCTGATGTATGGCCGTGATATGGAATTACCGTTCGATGAAATATTTAGACCCCTTAGGACGCGATACGACACGGACACTAATTATGCGAGCGAAATGATGCAACGTTTGAAAATAGCTCACACTAAAGCCCGAGAACAGCTAGATAGAAATATCGAAAGAGTACACCGCCCTTTTAATAAGAAAAGCGCTGAGGTTTCATTTAAAGTAGGTGACCGTGTGTACTTGTTTACGGTGAAGGCCGAGATTAATGCGAAGCTAGCAAAAAAGTGGTCAGGACCGTATCGCATAATTGAGTTACGTGAAGTAAACGCAGTCATTAAAGAAATCTTTGGCAGGAGACAAATGAAAGTGCACGTGAACAGACTAAAACCATGTTACTTGACCGCAGACGATTTAAACGAGTTACCGTTGCTAGATTCGATCGAACCGCTAAAGACTATAGAATTGTGCGATCAGGACGATATTACCCCCATTATCCCTTGGTCCGAAAGAACTCAAAGTGTTAGCGATCGACAAGGAGACGATACAATAGTCAACCGTGCTAATTCGACTTTAGTTTCAGAGAGTCAGCGTCAGAGTGTAGAAGAGTCCCAGCTTCCGGAACAAAGTGAAGCCGACGGCACACTTCTAAGTTCCACCAAATCCACGGAGACATACTCCACGGTAGAGGAAGATACGCCCCGCCTCCTCCCCGATATTGTACTCGAAGCCGTGGCTCTGTATCTGACCACCCGTGGGTGTTATCTAAGAAACTCTAAGTGTAGTGATTATGTATTTACGATTTATTTTGTTATTTGTATCAGTTACGGGCTGAGCTGATTGGATATGACTGCGCGGATCCAGACGTGCAGATATCAAAAGTATCCTAGCTGGATGTTCAACCCTGCAGCGACCCCAAGAAAGATTCGACAGAGACCACCGCGAAGATACAATTAGTGCAAGAGAGGCGATACACTGAATTCTACGTATATGGCTGCCTAGTTACGGTGCAGCAAATAATCGAACACTGCGGAATGTACTCGCATACAAGTGCTGTTGCCGGTGGACTGGCGCGATACGTCCACCCCGTCAAGGCCGACAAATGTATCGAAGCACATAAATTTCAACGACTGGATCTTTCCGGGCTTGGGGCTGGTATTGTATCCGGGTTGTTGGCCAATGGCACAGTAGAAATGTCCACCACTCTGGCCGGGCATTTGACAACCAGTGGCAAGTGTTCCGCAGTGCGTTATACACAGCAGGGCAACACTTATGAAGACGTGATCGTCAGCGCGGCTATCACTATCAAACTGTCCGACTACACCGCCATCGCCAACGTGGAAGAAAATACAGTAAGGTTGAAGTCCGGCACTGTATGCACATACACTGACCTATACTGCTTCGATGATATGGCCGGTGAAGTCGCCTGGACGGCCGACACGAACGAGCGCTGCTCTGCTGAAGGTCTTGACGTCCTGTATGAAAGCACTGCAACAATACTGACGACTAACAAGACAAACACCAAATACGTCGTCGTCGAGGCCCAAGACACCGTGTTTGCACTACGTCTTGTACAAGCAGAGATATTATGCCACCAACCAGCTTGGCGAACAGAGCAACACCGCTTGCTCATTATCAATGAATCCTCCCTTGGCTTCTACTTTAAGAAGTCACGGAGAGTGACACAAAATACAGACGTGATGTCTTAGTAAGCTGTTGTTCCTTGAAATCGCTTTCAAACAGCAAACTAAGAACTTAATTTACGACGCTATATTAAAGAGATGCCATCTTCGAGAAACTATTTTAAGAAAACGGCTCATGCTGGCCCTGGAGAAGTCTGACATCGTAAGCGGACTCGTAAAGGAAGCATCGCGACATATAGGGCGTGTAATGTGAAAAGTCTTATACATTATCAAGTGTAGCCCAAAGATCGTAGACTTTAGAAGGACACAGTTTTGCTATCAGGAGCTGCCGGTAACGTATAA
This sequence comes from Stenolophus ochropezus, assembly GCA_035578165.1. Taxonomy (NCBI): domain Eukaryota; kingdom Metazoa; phylum Arthropoda; class Insecta; order Coleoptera; family Carabidae; genus Stenolophus; species Stenolophus ochropezus. The sequence continues at coordinate 153,627 of JAQOWZ010000111.1, read as the reverse complement.
AAACGAAAGTAAATTTATAACCCCTATTACACACGTAATCCAAGATCATGGAACGTAAGTAGATTGCGGAGTACAACTACCCGTAATGTTCTATTTAGAAGGAAAGTGGCTAGAAGTGGATCTAGAACTTCGAGGAACGCAACCGGACCCTCTTGTTCTTGATGCCAACGACCCAGGCGAGTTCGTACCAATGATGAACATTGCCCCGATTAGCGCTCATAGGGTATACACCCAACAAGACATGCAAGTATTTCATCAAACGCTGCTCTTTCCTAATGAGAGGCGTGCCGTAACAAATATTATGACCCGCCGAGGGACAGGAGTAGCGGCCGATGGACAGAATTTCCACTTACCCGACGTCTTCAGCAAGAACGAACTAGCCAAGATGGCCTGGAGTGCCGCCGCTGAAGTGTGGGGTTTCCTATCTTACTCGGGAAACCTCTTCTCCATATGCATGCTCCTATACACTGTCTACGTAGTGTTACGGTACGTCGCCTCAGTAATATTAAATATGTTAAGTTTAAGGAGAACAGCGAACAATCAACCCCAACGGAAGTGGTTCCTCCTAGCCAGCCTGTGGGACGCCCTGACGACGAGATACCTGCTGAACCTAATGCAACAACCAGAGCCAGGAGTAGAAGGCATCAGTGCTGCCAACATCGGTTCATCCGTGTCCCTGTATCCTAATCTGCAACAGGTCGTCGTGCAGCCACCCCCGTATCCCTAAGAAGCACTAGCAGATACCAGCGTCTTACGCCAGCCCGTAGCTACATAACTATGTATAGGTTAAGTTATAATAAGTAGTTTAATCGTAGCTATCTCAATTGACTTCTTTGGACTAAACTATAATTCGTTTATTATAGTCCAGTTCAAAGAGGGAGGCAATGTAATAGCCACGTGGTTCACCCTGCACAAGTAATATCAATTTTATTAACATCGTATCCGCTGTTAACTGCTGCCTTGAGCCGGGCGATCTTCGACTCGTCGTCAATTGAGACAGCTAACGACCAGTTCGTTTCCATAATCTGAGGACATTCTCAGTCCGAGCGTGGAAACGAACAGTCGGGAACTGTAGTTAGAAATCGGGAAATATTTCATTATTTGTATTATTTTAACTTTGTGTACAATATTTTTTTAAGCCAATAATAATAGTTGTTAATAATAAATACGGTCTTTTAATTAAACAAATTGTGTTCCCATCGAACCGATTCCCGTCAGTGTCAACCAGTCAACACAGAGCAGTTAAGTGTCAACCAGTCAACACAGGGCAGTACAGTGACGCAGGTAAGTATAACTTTTAGTATTTTACTTGTAGCTGTCCGCGTATAATTCAATACGTCAACAAGAAGTGGCTTCACTGTGCACCAGACACCCTACTATTACAGCAACGAGAAAATTGCTATTTCAAGTGTGGTAGGTATTCAAGAATCCAGCCCATATAGCTTACAATATACAAAGAATTCATCAAGGAAAAGTAAAATCTGACTTTATTTTTGTAAAAAATCATATAAATATTTGTTTATGCGCCCAAAGTTTATAATTTTTTATCATATTTTAGCTAAAAGAAAACATTGCAACAAGAAAATTTCTATTTGAAGCGTAGTAGGTATTCTAGAATCCAGCCCATGTAGCTTACAATATACAACGTATTCATTAAAATGCGACCCGAAAATTCAATGTTTATTATCTGATTGGTACCATGTTTTGGTCACTTTTGCATGTCCAATGCTTAAAACAAACTATAGTATAGATCCTAAAGCATGAATATGAATGTTTTAACAAAAATATTTATTTCAAAAATAGGTAAAATCCGACTTAATTTTTGTAAAAAATCATATAAATATTTGCTTCCGCGCCCGAATTTTATAATTTTTCTTAATATTTTAGCTAAAAGAAAACATTGCAACAAGAAAATTGCTATTTCAAGTGTGGTAGGTATTCTAGAATCCAGCCCATGTGGCTTACAATATACAACGTATTCATTAAAATGACACCCGAAAATATAAGTGTGGTAGGTATTCTAAAACTCAGCCCATGTAGCTTACAATATACAACGTATTCATCAAGTATAGGTAAAATCTGACTTTATTTTTGTGAAAAATCATATAAATATATGCTTCCGCGCCCGAATTTTATAATTTTTCATCATAATTTAACTAAAAGCAAACATTGCAACAAGAAAATTGCTATTTCAAGTGTGGTAGGTATTCTAGAATCTAGCCCATGTAGCTTACAATATACAACGTATTCATCAAGAATATGTAAAATCTGACTTTATTTTTATAAAAAAATCACATAAATATTTGTTTCCGCGCCCGAATTTTATAATTTTACATTATTTTTTAGCTAAAAAGAAACATTACAACAAGAAAATTGCTATTTCAAGTGTGGTAGGTACTCTAGAATCCAGCCCATGTAGCTTACGATATACAACGTATTCATTAAAATGATACACTAAAATTGAATGTTTATTATCTCATTGGTACCACGTTTTGGTCACTTTTGCATGTCCAATGCTTAAAACCATGCATAGTATATATCCCAAAGCATGAAGATGAATGTTTTAACAAAAATATCCATTTCAAGAACACGTGAAATCTGACTTTATCTTTGTAAAAAATCATACAAATATTTGCTTCCGCGCCCGAATTTTATAATTATTTATCATATTTTAGCTAAAAGAAAACATTGCAACAAGAAAATTGCTATTTCAAGTGTGGTAGGTACTCTATAATCCAGCCCATGTAGCTCACAATATACTACGTATTTATTAAGAATAGGTAAAATCTGTTTTTATTTTAGTAAAAAATCATATAAATATTTGCTTCCGCGCCCGTATTTGATAATTCTTCATCATATTTTAGCTAAAAGAAAACATTGCAACAAGAAAATTGCTATAGCAAGTGTGGTAGGTATTCTAGAATCGAGCCCATGTAGCTTACAATACTCAACGTATTCATCAATAATAGGTAAAATCTGACTTTATTTTTGTAAAAAATCATATAAATGTTTGCTTCCGCGCCCGAATTTTATAATTCTTCATTATATTTTAGCTAAAAGAAAACATTGCAACAAGAAAATTGCTATTTCAAATGTGGTAGGTATTCTAGAATCCAGACCATGAAGCTTACAATATACAACGTATTCATTAAAATTACACCCAAAAATTTAATGTTTAATATCTGATTGGTACCACGTTTTGGTCACTTTTGCATGTCCAATGCTAAAATTATCCATAGTATAAATCCTAAAGCATAAATATGAATGTTTCAACAAAAATATCCATTTCAAGAGTAGGTAAAATCTGACTATATTTTTGTAAAAAATCAAATAAATATTAGCTTCCACGCACGAATTTTATAATTCTTCATCATATTTTAGCTAAAAGAAAACGTTGCAACAAGTAAATTGCTATTTTAAGTGTGGTATGTATTATAGAATCCAGCCCATGTAGCTTACAATATACAACATATTCAGCAAGAATAGGTAAAATCTGACTTTATTTTTGTAAAAATATATATAAATATTTGCTTGCACGCCCAAATATTAAATTTTTTATCATATTTTAGCTAAAAGAACACATTGCAACAAGAAAATTGCTATTTCAAGTGTGGTAGGTATTCTAGAATCCAGCCCATGTAGCCTACAATATACAACGTATTTATCAAGAATATGTAAAATCTTACTTTATTTTTGTAAATAATCATATAAATATTTGCTTTCGCGCCCGAATTTTATAATTTTTCATCATATTTTAGCTAAATAACACATTGCAACAAGAAAATTTCTATTTCAAGTGTCGTAGGTATTCTAGAATCCAGCCCATGTAGCTTACAATATACAACGTATTTATCAAGAATTGGTAAAATCTGTTTTAATTTTGTAAAAAATCATATAAATATTTGCTTCCGCGCCCGAATTTAATAATTCTTCATCATATTTTAGCTAAAAGAAAACATTGCAACAAGAAAATTGCTATTTCAAGTGTGGTAGGTATTCTAGAATCCAGACCATGAAGCTTACAATATACAACGTATTCATTAAAATTACACCCAAAAATTTAATGTTTAATATCTGATTGGTACCAGGTTTTGGTCACTTTTGCATGTCCAATGCTAAAATTATCCATAGTATAAATCCTAAAGCATAAATATGAATGTTTCAACAAAAATATCCATTTCAAGAGTAGGTAAAATCTGACTATATTTTTGTAAAAAATCAAATAAATATTAGCTTCCACGCACGAATTTTATAATTCTTCATCATATTTTAGCTAAAAGAAAACGTTGCAACAAGTAAATTGCTATTTTAAGTGTGGTATGTATTATAGAATCCAGCCCATGTAGCTTACAATATACAACATATTCAGCAAGAATAGGTAAAATCTGACTTTATTTTTGTAAAAATATATATAAATATTTGCTTGCACGCCCAAATATTACAATTTTTTATCATATTTTAGCTAAAAGAACACATTGCAACAAGAAAATTGCTATTTCAAGTGTGGTAGGTATTCTAGAATCCAGCCCATGTAGCCTACAATATACAACGTATTTATCAAGAATATGTAAAATCTTACTTTATTTTTGTAAATAATCATATAAATATTTGCTTTCGCGCCCGAATTTTATAATTTTTCATCATATTTTAGCTAAATAACACATTGCAACAAGAAAATTTCTATTTCAAGTGTCGTAGGTATTCTAGAATCCAGCCCATGTAGCTTACAATATACAACGTATTTATCAAGAATTGGTAAAATCTGTTTTAATTTTGTAAAAAATCATATAAATATTTGCTTCCGCGCCCGAATTTAATAATTCTTCATCATATTTTAGCTAAAAGAAAACATTGCAACGTAAGAATTGCTATTTTAAGTGTGGTAGGTATTCTAGAATCCAGCCCATGTAGCTTACAATAACAATGTATTTATCAAGAATAGGTAAAATCTGACTTTATATTTGTAAAAAATCATATAAATAATTGCTTCCGCGCCCAAATTTATTAATTCTTCATCATATTTTAGCTAAAATAAAACATTGAAACAAGAAAATTGCTATTTCAAGTGTGGTAGGTATTCTAGAATCCAGCCCATGTAGCTTACGATATACAACGTATTCATTAAAATGACATACTAAAATTGAATGTTTATTATCTCATTGGTACCACATTTTGGTCACTTTTGCATGTCCAATGCTTAAAACCATCCTAAGTATAGATCCTAAAGCATGAATATGAATGTATTAACAAAAATATTCATGTCAAGAATAGGTTAAATTTGACTATATTTTTGTAAATAATCATATAAACATTAGCTTCGGCGCCCAAATTTTATAATTCTTCATCATATTTTAGCTAAAAGAAAACATTGCAACAAGTAAATTGCTATTTTAAGTGTGGTAGGTATTCTAGAATCCAGGCCATCTAGCTTACAATATACAACCTATTAATTAAGAATAGGTAAAATCTGACTTTACTTTTGTAGAAAATCATATAAATATTTGCTTTCGCACCCATATTTTATAATTCTTCATCACATTTTAGCTAACAGAAAACATTGTAACAAGAAAATTGCTATTTCAAGTGTAGTAGGTGTTCTAAAATCCAGCCCATGTAGCTTACAATATAAAACGTATTTATTAAAATGACACCCGAAAATTGAATGTTTTTTATCTGATTGGTACCAAGTTTTGAGCATTGTTGCATGTCCAATGCTTAAAACCATCCTTAGTATAGATCCTAAAGCATGAATATGAATGTATTAACAAAAATATTCATGTCACGAATAGGTTAAATTTGACTATATTTTTGTAAATAATCATATAAACATTAGCTTCGGCGCCCAAATTTTATAATTCTTTATCATATTTTAGCTAAGAGAAAACATTGCAACAAGTAAATTGCTATTTTAAGTGTGGTAGGTATTCTAGAATCCAGCCCATGTAGCTTACAATATACAACGTATTCATTAAAATGACACCCGAAAATATAAGTGTGGTAGGTATTCTAAAACTCAGCCCATGTAGCTTACAATATACAACGTATTCATCAAGTATAGGATAAATCTGACTTTATTTTTGTGAAAAATCATATAAATATTTGCTTCCGCGCCCGAATTTTATAATTTTTCATCATAATTTAGCTAAAAGCAAACATTGCAACAAGAAAATTGCTATTTCAAGTGTGGTAGGTATTCTAGAATCTAGCCCATGTAGTTTACAATATACAACCTATTCATCAAGAATATGTAAAATCTGACTTTATTTTTGTAAAAAAATCACATAAATATTTGTTTCCGCGCCCGAATTTTATAAATTTACATTATTTTTTAGCTAAAAGGAAACATTACAACAAGAAAATTGCTATTTCAAGTGTGGTAGGGATACTAGAATCCAGGCCATGTAGCTTACAATATACAACGTATTAATTAAGAATAGGTAAAATCTGACTTTACTTTTGTAGGAAATCATATAAATATTTGCTTCCGCACCCATATTTTATAATTCTTCATCTCATTTTAGCTAACAGAAAACATTGTAACAAGAAAATTGCTATTTCAAGTGTAGTAGGTGTTCTAGAATCCAGCCCATGTAGCTTACAATATAAAACGTATTTATTAAAATGACACCCGAAAATTGAATGTTTTTTATCTGATTGGTACCAAGTTTTGATCATTGTTGCATGTCCAATGTTTAAAACCGTCCTTAGTATAGATCCTAAAGCATGAATATGAATGTATTAACAAAAATATCCATGTCAAGAATAGGTTAAATCTGACTATATTTTTGTAAATAATCATATAAACATTAGCTTCGGCGCCCAAATTTTATAATTTTTCATCATATTTTAGTTAAAAGAAAACATTGCAACAAGTAAATTGCTATTTCAAGTGTGGTAGGTATTCTAGAATCCAGACCATGAAGCTTACAATATACAACGTATTCATTAAAATTACACCCAAAAATTTAATGTTTAATATCTGATTGGCACCACGTTTTGGTCACTTTTGCATGTCCAATGCTAAAATTATCCATAGTATAGATCCTAAAGCATAAATATGAATGTTTCAACAAAAATATCCATTTCAAGAGTAGGTTAAATCTGACTATATTTTTGTAAAAAATCAAATAAATATTAGCTTCCACGCACGAATTTTATAATTCTTCATCGTATTTTAGCTAAAAGAAAACGTTGCAACAAGTAAATTGCTATTTCAAGTGTGGTATGTATTATAGAATCCAGCCCATGTAGCTTACAATATACAACATATTCAGTAAGAATAGGTAAAATCTGACTTTATTTTTGTAAAAATATATATAAATATTTGCTTGTACGCCCAAATATTACAATTTTTTATCATATTTTAGCTAAAAGAACACATTGCAACAAGAAAATTGCTATTTCAAGTGTGGTAGGTATTCTAGAATCCAGCCCATGTAGCCTACAATATACAACGTATTTATCAAGAATATGTAAAATCTTACTTTATTTTTGTAAATAATCATATAAATATTTGCTTTCGCGCGCGAATTTTATAATTTTACATCATATTTTAGCTAAAAGAACACATTGCAACAAGGAAATTTCTATTTCAAGTGTCGTAGGTATTCTAGAATCAAGCCCATGTAGCTTACAATATACAACGTATTTATCAAGAATTGGTAAAATCTGTTTTAATTTTTGTAAAAAAACATATAAATATTTGCTTCCGCGCCCGAATTTAATAATTCTTCATCATAATTTAGCTAAAAGAAAACATTGCAACGTAAGAATTGCTATTTTAAGTGTGGTAGGTATTCTAGAATCCAGCCCATGTAGCTTACAATATACAACGTATTTATCAAGAATAGGTAAAATCTGACTTTATATTTGTAAAAAATCATATAAATAATTGCTTCCGCGTCCAAATTTATTAATTCTTCATCATATTTTAGCTAAAATAAAACATTGAAACAAGAAAATTGCTATTTTAAGTGTGGTAGGTATTCCAGAATCCAGCCCATGTAGCTTACGATATACAACGTATTCATTAAAATGACACACTAAAATTGAATGTTTATTATCTCATTGGTACCACGTTTTGGTCACTTTTGCATGTCCAATGCTTAAAACCATCCATAGTATATATCCCAAAACATGAAGATGAATGTTTTAACAAAAATATCCATTTCAAGAACACGTGAAATCTGACTTTATCTTTGTAAAAAATCATACAAATATTTGCTTCCGCGCCCGAATTTTATAATTATTTATCATATTTTAGCTAAAAGAAAACATTGCAACAAGAAAATTGCTATTTCAAGTGTGGTAGGTATTCTATAATCCAGCCCATGTGGCTTACAATATACAACGTATTTATCAAGAATAGGTAAAATCTGTTTTTATTTTAGTAAAAAATCATATAAATATTTGCTTCCGCGCCCGTATTTGATAATTCTTCATTATATTTTAGCTAAAAGAAAACATTTCAACAAGAAAATTGCTATAGCAAGTGTGGTAGGTATTCTAGAATCGAGCCCATGTAGCTTACAATACTCAACGTATTCATCAATAATAGGTAAAATCTGACTTTATTTTTGTAAAAAATCATATAAATGTTTGCTTCCGCGCCCGAATTTTATAATTCTTCATTATATTTTAGCTAAAAGAAAACATTGCAACAAGAAAATTGCTATTTCTAGTGTGGTAGGTATTCTAGAATCCAGCCATTGTAGCTTACAATTTACAACGTATTCATCAAGAAAAGGAAAAATCTGACTTTATTTCTGTAAAAAATCATATAAATATTTGCTTCCGCGCCCTAATTTTTTAATTTTTCTTCATATTTTAGATAAAAGAAAACATTGCAACAAGAAATTTGCTATTACAAGTGTGCCAGGTATTCTAGAATCCAGCCCATGTAGCTTACTATATACAACGTATTTATCAAGAAAAGGTAAATCTGATTTTATATTTGTAAAAAAGCATATAAATATTTGCTTCTGCGCCCGAATTTTAAAATTTTTCATCATATTTTAGCTAAAAGAAAACATTGCAACAAGAAAAATGCTATTTCAAGTGTGGTAGGTATTCTAAAATCTAGCCCATGTAGTTTACAATATACAACGTATTCATCAAGAAAAGGTAAAATCTGACTTTATTTTTGTAAAAAATCATATAAATATTTGCTTCCGCGCCTGAATTTTATAATTTTTTGTCATATTTTAGCTAAAAGAAAACATTGCAACAAGAAAATTGCTATTTCAAGTATAGCAGGTATTCTAGAATCCAGCCCATGTAGCTTACTATATACAACGTATTCATTAAAACGACACCCGAAAATTGAATGTTCATTCATTATTTCATTGGTACCACGTTTTGGTCCCTTTTGCATGTCCAATGTTTAAAACCATTTATAGTATAGATCCTAAAGCATGAATATGAATGTTTTAACAAAAACATCCATTTCAAGAATAAGTAAAATCTGACTTTATTTTTGAAAAAAATCATATAAATATTTGCTTCCACGCCCGAATTTTATAATTGTTTGTCATATTTTATCTAAAAGAAAACATTGAAACAAGAAAATTGCTATTTCAAGTGTGGTAGGTATTCTAGAATCCAGCCCATGTAGCTTACGATATACAACGTATTCATTAAAATGACACACTAAAATTGAATGTTTATGATCTCATTGGTACCACGTTTTGGTCACTTTTGCATGTCCAATGCTTAAAAGCATCCATAGTATATATCCCAAAGCATGAAGATGAATGTTTTAACAAAAATATCCATTTCAAGAACACGTAAAATCTGACTTTATCTTTGTAAAAAATCATACAAATATTTGCTTCCGCGCCCGAATTTTATAATTATTTATCATATTTTAGCTAAAAGAAAACATTGCAACAAGAAAATTGCTATTTCAAGTGTGGTAGGTATTCTACAATCCAGCCCATGTAGCTTACAATATACAACGTATTTATCAAGAATAGGTAAAATCTGTTTTTATTTTAGTAAAAAATCATATAAATATTTGCTTCCGCGCCCGTATTTGATAATTCTTCATCATATTTTAGCTAAAAGAAAACATTGCAACAAGAAAATTGCTATAGCAAGTGTGGTAGGTATTCTAGAATCGAGCCCATGTAGCTTACAATACTCAACGTATTCATCAATAATAGGTAAAATCTGACTTTATTTTTGTAAAAAATCATATAAATGTTTGCTTCCGCGCCCGAATTTTATAATTCTTCATTATATTTTAGCTAAAAGAAAACATTGCAACAAGAAAATTGCTATTTCTAGTGTGGTAGGTATTCTAGAATCCAGCCATTGTAGCTTACAATATACAACGTATTCATCAAGAAAAGGAAAAATCTGACTTTATTTCTGTAAAAAATCATATAAATATTTGCTTCCGCGCCCTAATTTTTTAATTTTCTTCATATTTTAGATAAAAGAAAACATTGCAACAAGAAATTTGCTATTACAAGTGTGGCAGGTATTCTAGAATCCAGCCCATGTAGCTTACTATATACAACGTATTTATCAAGAAAAGGTAAATCTGATTTTATATTTGTAAAAAAGCATATAAATATTTGCTTCTGCGCCCGAATTTTAAAATTTTTCATCACATTTTAGCTAAAAGAAAACATTGCAACAAGAAAAATACTATTTTAAGTGTGGTAGGTATTCTAAAATCTAGCCCATGTAGCTTACAATATACAACGTATTCATCAAGAAAAGGTAAAATCTGACTTTCTTTTTGTAAAAAATCATATAAATATTTGCTTCCGCGCCCGAATTTTATAATTTTTTGTCATATTTTAGCTAAAAGAAAACATTGCAACAAGAAAATTGCTATTTCAAGTATAGCAGGTATTCTAGAATCCAGCCCATGTAGCTTACTATATACAACGTATTCATTAAAACGACACCCGAAAATTGAATGTTCATTCATTATTTCATTGGTACCACGTTTTGGTCCCTTTTGCATGTCCAATGTTTAAAACCATCCATAGTATAGATCCTAAAGCATGAATATGAATGTTTTAACAAAAACATCCATTTCAAGAATAAGTAAAATCTGACTTTATTTTTGAAAAAAATCATATAAATATTTGCTTCCACGCCCGAATTTTATAATTGTTTGTCATATTTTAGCTAAAAGAAAACATTGCAACAAGAAAATTGCTATTTCAAGTATAGCTGGTATTCTAGAATCTAGCCCATGTAGCTTAAAATATACAACGTATTCATCAAAAATAGGTAAAAACTGAGTTTATTTTTGAAAAAATCATATTTTAGCTAAAAGAAAACATTGCAACAAGAAAAATTGCATTTCAAGTGTGGTAGGTATTCTAGAATCCAGCCCTTGTAGCTTACAATAATAATAATAATAATAATAATTTATTAAAGAGAGATTCGGCCTAAAAGCCGGTTTACAATCACTCTGACAACATGGTATATATATTTAATAACAATAAATTAAATTACAGTATAAGTGAGTGTATGCGAATTATAAAGATGGACAAATGTAACAATATGAAAAAAATCACACATATAATCAGATAAATAAATAAATTAGTAAAAATGTGAATAAAATTTTATACTTAAATATTAAACACAATAGAATAACATATACATTGTTATTTACAATAAATTTAAACTTTGCAACGTTGCTATGATTAGCCTTGACAGAAATGTTTATATAAAATTTTGTTGTTACATTAATAAGCAATAATATTAAAATTACACAAATACAGGCAAATAAATAAATGAATTAAAAGTTCATACTTAAATATTAAAAATAATAAATAACATGTACATGTATTTTGATTTAAAATAAGATAAAACTTGGCAACGTTGCTATGATTAACCTTGACGTGGAAAGGAATGAGATATTTTGAAGTTTTTGTTTTTACAGTCTTGGATAAAATCCTCTACTAAGTAATATTCTATAAAAATAATTGTCTTTTTTATTGTATTTATTGCCTTTGTTTTCGAGTATTGCCTTAACTCAGATGGCAATAAATTGTAGAACTTGGCTCCAGCATAATTTCTTTCAAAAACAGTTATTTTATGGGCATGTAAGGTTATGTTTATTTGTTTTTGTCTAGTGTTGTGTACCGAATTGCACATATTAAAGTCGTTAAGGTTGTTAAATGTATGTTTCAGAGTCTCTAATATATAGATGGATGGTATAGTTAGGATATTCAGCTGCTTAAAGTTGCGTCTACAAGATTGACGTGCAGACAAATTAAGTAAAATGCGAATGGCTCGTTTTTGCATGCCGAATACATCATATAACATGGGTGAGCATATGTAGCAACTGAGTTAAATAGTGCAAAGTATAGTGTACGTAAAACATTTGCGTCTACATGAGTTGATAACATGCGTAGAATATAACAGCATTTTCTTAGTTTGTTGATAGTTGCTGTCGAATGGGAGGACCATTTGGTGTTCGAATCTAACAAGATTCCTAGACAAGGTAGAGTATCAGTGAGGGTGACGCTAACATTCCATGTTGCAGTTTCAACTATCTTGCAAGTATTAAGGTAAAATTGTATAAATTTTGGTTGTCTAAGTTGAGCTTCAAATAATTGGCATTACACCAGTTTGTAATACTGTTTATAATAGTATTGATGGTATTTTCAATGAGATCTGGTTCACGGCTGCACACCAAAAAGTAAGCGTCATCTGCATAAAGTACACACGATGTATTTTCAACATGCATGGGAAGGTCGTTTATGTAGATAAGGAATAATAATGGCCCTAAGACTGATCCCTGAGGAACACCACGCCTTTGGCTGAACCCCGCCATTGACTGATGTCAATAAAGTCTATTATTATTATTATTATTATACCCTTGTTGGAGAAGGTGGCCGATGATTTGGACGTGTCGCTAATTTTGACGGATTGATACCGCTGGGAAAGGTAGGATTTGAAACAAGATGCAGCTTTGCCACGAATACCATAATGTTCTAGTTTTTTCAGCAGAATGTTGTGACACACGCAGTCAAAAGCCTTAGAAAAGTCACTAGAGACACATGATGCACACATATTTTTATCCAGATCACTAATTATTTCATTATATATAGACGAAACCGCACTCACTATAGATTTATTTTCGGTGAACCCATGCTGATGTCGAGTTAAAACTTTGTTATTGTTTAGGAATACAGTAAGTCTATTATACATAAGTCTTTCGAGGATTTTTGAGAACACTGTAAGTAAAGAAATGGGCTTGTAGTTTTCGATATTTTGTAGATCTTCTTTTTTATTAAGTGGCACAATGATGGAGTGTTTGAAGGCCTCTGGAAAAACACCGTGTTCCATGGAGACGTTGAACATAAATATGAATGGCTCAATTATTAGTGGTGCACATCTTTTAATTATAAAACTCGGTATCCCATCACTTCCAGATGAATAAGAATTTTTAATATGTTTAATTACGATGAGAGTTTCTTCTTCTGTAACTGGGCTCAAGAAGAAAGAGTTTAGAGGCGAAAGCTCCTTGAAAACATAGTTTGTTGCGGATGAATGATTAGTTTTAAGGAAGTCATTATTAAAGTCGTTTGCTAGTGTTGCAGGATCACCAGATGGCAGGTTAAGAGTTGTGGACTTCCCTCTAATATTATCAATAACTTTCCATGTTGCTTTTGATTTATTGTTTGAATTCAGTATATAGCTTGATACACTTTTTTGTTTGGCCAGTTTAATCGTGTTGTTAAGAATTGCACAGTATTTTTTATAGTATAATTTAAGTAGTGGAGAATTGTTTGTCCTTAGTTCATGTCTTAATTTGTTTTTTTTTTTACGGCAAGAGATACGTATACCTTTAGTAATCCAGTGTATTGAATCTGGAGTAGATTTAATCGTTTTCAGAGGAAAAGATTCTTCAAAAATGGAGATGAATTTGTTTAGAAATATTTCTGTACAACGGTTAACATCTGATGCGTGCTTTAAATCGCTCCACTGTGTAACTTGAAGTTTACTCTGGAAAATTGCAATGTTTCTTTGTGAGTAGTTCGTCTCCGAACCACAGTTTTAGTATATTTAAAAAAAAATTCAAAATCTTTTTCTTGGATCAGGTTAAAGAAAAAATTTCAACGAACTCCAAGTTTTCCTTAATAAAGATACAAGTGCCACCACGAATGTATGTTTCTCTGCAGAAGAAAGAAGCTGTAGTATAGTTGGGGAGTCGTAATGCATTGAATTCTTCTTTTTTGAGCCAGTGTTCGTTGAGTAAAATGACTTCTAGTTTAATATTATAAGTATTGAGGAATGCTTCGAGTTCTAGTGGTTTTTTTTGTAGGCCTTGAATATTTAAATAAAATATATTAAATCTGTGGTTTTGATAAGGGACGAAAATTATAATTGTTTTTGGTACGTTTATTTGAAAAATTGCTTTTATTGCTCTGGTTTTGTTAAACTGGTTGTTTTTTTAGCGATATCTGTTACCGGTTGTACTGAGGAAGATGAATTTGGGGCACGGTTTGGAGTCAATGCGTTGACTTCTTCGCACATGGAGACCAGTAATGATTTGGCTGAAGCATTATTCTGCGGCATGGAGAAAAGAGAATCAGGAGTACCGATGTAGCCGTCTTCACTTAAGGCTCCGGAGTATTCTAGTGTGGCAAGTTATTGTGGTTGTAAAATTTACCATTAATCACAAGGTTTAATTTCTTTTGTTGGACGTTATACCCTAATGATTTTGCTTGTTTTTTATATTCGAGCAAGTGTTTATTAATTTGCTGTTCTTTAGAAGTAAGATCGTCCTTAATAAATATGTTAGTACCTTTTAATTTATAAGCGTTTTGCATGGCTTTGGTTTTGTTGTCATATTTTAGAAATTTAAGAAGAACTGGCCTTGTTTTACCATGTAGTTTTCAACCAAGTCTCTTAATTAGACATATTTTATCGACAGTTACGGATAGTGACAGTTCAGTTTTAAACAAGTTAAGAATTAGAGACGATAGGTCTTCATTTTCACTTTCCATCAGATTTGTTAGTAAGATGTTGTTAGCTTTTATTTCTTTTTCTAATGTATTTACCTGCTGTTGTAATTTTAAATTTTCATCTTTCAAGTTTTTTAATTGTAATGATGTTTTTTCTATATAGTTATGTAATGTAGTGTCGAGATTACTGAACTTATCATTTATCTTTTGAAATTCAGTTTGTAGATATGCCATAATTTCATTATTTGTCGCCATTTTAATTAGATATATGTAGATGATGAGTGAAGCAAGTATGTAAAACGGGTTGCTTGGATGAAAAACTTTTTGTTAAAATTGCAGTAGATTGCAATAACTAATGACGAAATAACTTGTTTATGTTTTGTTTAATTAAATTTGCAGAAATTTTGTCACAAATCATAGACAGCAATGTAGAAAAAATCAAATATGCACCCAAATTTAGCACTTAACGCACAAATAATTTTGCAACAGCAACCACTCGAATGTTAATCATTGAGTTTTATGCGGCAAAACAATTAAAGAACAAAACAAACCACAAAAAAAGTTCAAAGAAATCGGACGGATGCACTGTACACTCACTTGTACAACGTATTCTGAACGTACAATGTATTATATATACAACGTATTCATCAAGAGTAGGTAAAAACTGACTTTATTTTTGTAAAAAATCATATAAATATTTGCTTCAGCGCCCGAATTTTATAATTCTTAATCATATTTCAGCTAAAAGAAAACATTGCAACAAGAAAATTACTATTTCAAGTATTGTAGGTATTCTAGAATCCAGCCCATGTAGCTTACAATATACAACGTATTCATTAAAATTACACCCAAAAATTGAATGATTAGTATCTCATTGGTACCACGTTTTGGTCACTTTTGCATGTCCAATGCTTAAAACAATCCATAGTATAGATCCTAAAACACGAATATGAATGTTTTAACAAAAATATCCATTTCAAGAATAGATAAAATCTGACTTTATTTTTGAAAAAAATTCATATAAATATTTGCTTAGGCGCCCGAATTTTATAATTCTTCATTATATTTTAGCTAAAAGAAAACATTGCATCAAGAAAATTGCTATTTCAAGTGTGGTAGGAATTCTAGAATCCAGCCCACGTAGCTTACAATATAAACTTATTCGTCAAGAAAAGGTAAAAACTGACTTTATTTATGTAAAAAATCATATAAATATTTGCATCCGCGCCCTAATTTTATAATTCTTCATTATATTTTAGCTAAAAGAAAACATTGCAACAAGAATATTGGATTTCAAGTGTGGTAGGTATTCTAGAATCCAGCTCATGTAGCTTACAATATACAACGTATTCATCAAGAATAGGTAAAATCTGACTTTTTTTGTAAAAAACCATATAAATATTTGCTTCCGCGAACGAATTTTATAATTCTTCATCATATTTTAGCTAAAAGAAAACATTGCAACAAGAAAATTGCTATTTGAAGTGTGGTAGGTATTCTAGAATCCAGCCCATGTAGCTTACAATATACAACGTATTCATTAAAATGACACCCGAAAGTTGAATGTATATTATCTGTTTGGTACCACGTATTGGTCACTTTTGCATGTCCAATGCTAAAATTATTCATAGTATAGATCCTGAAGCATGAATATGAATGTTTTAACAAAAATATCCATTTCAAGAATAGGTAAAATCTGACTTAATTTTTGTAAAAAATTATAAATATTTGCTTCCGCGCACGAATTTTATAATTCTTCATAATATTTTTGCTAAAAAAAACATTGCAACTAGAAAATTGCTATTTCAAGTGTAGTACGTATTCTAGAATCCAGCCCATGTAGCTTACAATATACAACGTATTTATCAAGAATAGGTAAAATCTGACTTTATTTTTGTAAATAATCATATAAATATTTGCTTCCGCGCCCGAATTCTATAATTCTTCATCATATTTTAGCTAAAAGAAAACATTGCAACAAGAAAATTGCTATTTTAAGTGTGGTAGATATTCTAGTATCCAGCCCATGTAGTTTACAATATACAACGTATTCAACAAGAATAGGCAAAATCTGACTTTATTTTTGTAAAAAATCATATAAATATTTGCTTCCGCGCCCGAATTTTATAATTATTCATCATATTTTAGCTAAAAGAAGACATTGCAACAAGAAAATTGCTAATTCAAGTGTGGTAGGTATTCTACAATCCAGCCCATGTTGCTTACAATATACAACGTATTCTTTAAAATAATACCCGAAAATTGAATTTATAATATCTGATTGGTACCACGTTTTGGTCACTTTTGCATGTCCAATGCTAAAATTATCCATAGTATAGATCCTAAAGTATGAAAATAAATGTTTTAACAAAAATATCCATTTTAAAAATAGGTAATATCTGACTTTATTTTTGTAAAAAATCTTACAAATATTTCCTTTTGTGCCCAAATTTTATAATTCTTTATCATATTTTGGCTAAAAGAAAACATTGCAACAAGAAAATTGCTATTTCTAGTGTGGTAGGTATTCTAGAATCCAACCCATGTAGCTTACAATAAACAATGTATTCCTCAAGAAATGGTAAAATTTGACTTTATTTTTGTAAAAGATCATATAAATATTTGTTACCGTGCCCGAATTTTATAATTTTCCATTATATTTGAGCTAAAAGACAACATTGCAACAAAAAAATCGCTATTTCAAGTATGGTAGGTATTCTAGAATCCAGCCCATGTAGCTTACAATATACAGCGTATTCATTATAATGACACCCGAAAATTAAATGTTTATTATCTGATTGGTACCAAGTTTTGGTCACTCTTGCATGTCCAATGTTTAAACAATCCATAGTATAGATCCAAAAGCATGAATATGTTTGTTCTAACAAAAATATCCATTCCAAAATAGGTAAAATCTGACTTTATTTTTGTAAAAGATCATATAAATTTTTGCTTCCATGCCCGAATTTTATAATTCTTTATCATATTTTAGCTAAAAGAAAACATTGCATCAAGAAAATTGCTATTTCAAGTGTGGTAGGTATTCTAGAATCCAGCCCATGTAGCTTACAATATACAATGTATTCATTAAAATGGCATCAGAAAATTGAATGTATATTATTTGATTGGTACCACGCTTTGGTCACTTTTGCATGTCCAATGCTTAAAACCATCCATAGTATAGATCCTAAAGCATGAATATGATTGTTTTAACAAAAATATCCATTTCAAGAATAGGTAAAATCTGACTTAATTTTTGTAAAAAATTATCTAAATATTTGCTTCCGCGCCCGAATTCTTTAATTCTTCATCATAATTTAGCTAAAAGAAAACAATCCAACAAGAAAAGTACTATTTATGTGAGGTGGGTATTCTAGAATCGTGCCCATGTAATATACAACGTATTCATCAAGAAAAGATAAAATCTGACTTTATTTTTATAAGATATCATATAAATATTTGCTTCCGCGCCCGAATTCTATAATTCTTCATCATATTTTAGCTAAAAGAAAACATTGCAACAAGAAAATTGCTATTTTAAGTGTGGTAGATATTCTAGTATCCAGCCCATGTAGCTTACAATATACAACGTATTCAACAAGAATAGGCATAATCTGACTTTATTTTTGTAAAAAATCATATAAATTTTTGCTTCCGCGCCCGAATTTTATAATTATTCATCATATTTTAGCTAAAAGAAGACATTGCAACAAGAAAATTGCTAATTCAAGTGTGGTAGGTATTCCACAATCCAGCCCATGTTGCTTACAATATACAACGTATTCTTTAAAATAATACCCGAAAATTGAATTTATAATATCTGATTGGTACCACGTTTTGGTCACTTTTGCATGTCCAATGCTAAAATTATCCATAGTATAGATCCTAAAGTATGAAAATAAATGTTTTAACAAAAATATCCATTTTAAAAATAGGTAAAATCTGACTTTATTTTTGTAAAAAATCTTACAAATATTTCCTTTCGTGCCCAAATTTTATAATTCTTTATCATATTTTGGCTAAAAGAAAACATTGCAACAAGAAAATTGCTATTTCTAGTGTGGTAGGTATTCTAGAATCCAGCCCATGTAGCTTACAATAAACAATGTATTCCTCAAGAAAAGGTAAAATTTGACTTTATTTTCGTAAAAAATCATATAAATATTTGTTGCCGTGTCCGAATTTTATAATTTTCCATTATATTTGAGCTAAAAGACAACATTGCAACAAAAAAATCGCTATTTCAAGTAGGGTAGGTATTCTAGAATCCAGACCATGTAGCTTACAATATACAGCGTATTCATTATAATGACACCCGAAAATTAAATGTTTATTATCTGATTGGTACCAAGTTTTGGTAACTTTTGCATGTCTAATGCTAAAATTTACCATATTATAGATCCCAGAGCATGAATATGAATGTTTTAACAAAAATATCCATTTCAAGAATAGGTAAAATCTGACTATATGTTTGTAAAAAATCATATAAATAATTGCTTTCGCGCCCAAATATTAAAATTCTTTATCATATTTTAGCTAAAAGAAAACATTGCAACAAGAAAATTGCTATTTAAAGTCTGGTAGGTATGCTAGAATCCAGCCTATGTAGCTTACAATATACAACGTATACATCAAGAATAGGTAAAATCTGTCTTTATTATTGTAAAAAATCATATAAATTTTTGCTTCCGCGCCCGAATTTTATAATCCTTCATCATATTATATCTAAAACAGTACATTGCAACAAGAAAATTCCTATTTCATGTGTGGTAGGTATTCTAGAATCCAGCCCATGTAGCTTACAATATACAACGTATTCATTAAAATTACACCCAAAAATTGAATGTTTATTATCTGATTGCTACCACGTTTTGGTCACTTTTGCATGTCCAATGCTAAAATTATCCATATTATAGATCCCAGAGTATGAATATGAATGTTTTAACAAAAAATCCATATTTAAAATTGGTAAAATCTGACTTTATGTTTGTAAAAAATCATATAAATATTTGCTTCCGCGCCCAAATTTTATAGTTCTTCATCATATTTTAGCTAAAAAAAAAACATTGCAACAAGTAAATTGCTATTACAAGTGGGGTTGGTATTCTAAAATCCAGTCCATGTAGCTTACAATATACAACGTGTTCATCAAGAAAAGGTAAAATCTGACATTTACTTTGTAAAAACTCATATAAATATTTGCTTCGGCGCCAGAAATTCATAATTCTTTATCATACTATAGTTAAAAGAAAACATTGCAAGAAGAAAATTGTTATTTCAAGTGTGGTATTTATGCAAGAATCCAGCCCCTGTAGCTTACAATATACAACGTATTCATTAAAATAACACCCGAAAATTGAATGTTTATTATCTGATTGGTACCACGTTTTGGTAACTTTTGCATGTCTAATGCTAAAATTTACCATATTATAGATCCCAGAGCATGAATATGAATGTTTTAACAAAAATATCCATTTCAAGAATAGGTAAAATCTGACTATATGTTTGTAAAAAATCATATAAATAATTGCTTTCGCGCCCAAATATTAAAATTCTTTATCATATTTTAGCTAAAAGAAAACATTGCAACAAGAAAATTGCTATTACAAGTGGGGTTGGTATTCTAAAATCTAGTCTATGTAGCTTACAATATACAACGTATTCATCAAGAAAATGTATAATATGACTTTATTTTTGTAAAAAATCATATAAATATTTGCATCTGCGGGCAAATTTTTATAATTTTTCATCGTATTTTAGCTAAAAGAAAACATTGCAACAAGAAAATTGCTATTACAAGTGGGGTAGGTATTCTAAAATCCAGTCCATGTAGATTACAACATACAACGTATTCATCAAGAAAAGGTAAAATCTGACATTATTTTTGTAAAAAATCATATAAAGATTTGCTTCCGCGCCCGAATTTTATAATTCTCTATCATACTTTAGTTAAAAGAAAACATTGCAACAAGAAAATTGCTCTTACTAGTACAGTAGGTATCTAGAATACAGCCCATGTAGCTTACAATATACAAGGTATTCATTAAAATGACACCCGAAAATTAAATGTTTATTTTTGATTAGTACCTCGTTTTGGTCACTTTTGCATGTCCAATGCTAAAATTATCCATAGTATAGGTCCTAAAGCATGAATATAAATGTTTTAACAATAATATCCATTTCAAGAATAGGTACAATCTGACTTTAATTTTGTAAAAAATCATATAAATAACTTCTTCTGTGCCGGACTTTTATAATTCTTCATCATATTTTAGCTAAAACAAAACATTGCAACAAGAAAATTCCTATTTCAAGTGTGGTTGGTATTCTAGAATCCAGCCCATGTAACTTACAATATACAACGTATTCATTAAAATGACACTCGAAATTTGAATGTTTATTATCTGATTGGTACCATGTTTTGGTTACTTATGCATGTCCAATGTTTAAAACCATCCATAGTATAGATCCTAAAGCATGAATATGAATGTTTTAACAAAAATATCCATTTCAAGAATAGCTGAAATCTGACTTTATTTTTGTAAAAAATCATATAAATACTTGCGTACGCGCCCGGATTTTATATTTCTTCATCATATTTTAGCTAAAAGAAAACATTGCAACAAGAAATTTGCTATTTCAAGTGTGGTAGGTATTCTAGTATCCAGCGCATGTAGCTTACATTACAACGTATTCATCAAGAACAGGTAAAATGTGATATTAGTTTTGTAAAAAATCATTCTAAATAATTGCTTCCGCGCCCGATTTTGATAATTCTTCATAATATTTTAGCTAAAAGAAAACACTACAACAAGAAAATTGCTATTTCAAGTGAGGTAGGTATTTTAGAATCCAGTCCATGTAGCTTACAATATACAACGTAATCATTAAAATGACATCCGAGATTTGAATGTTTATTATCTGATTGGTACCATGTTTTGGTCGCTTTTGCATGTCCAATGCTTGAAACCATCTATTGTAGATCCTAAAGCATGAATAAGAATGTTTTAACAAAAATATCCATAGGTAAAATCTGACTTTATATTTGACAAAAATCATATTAATATTTGCTTTTGCGCCCGAATTTTATAATTCTTTATCATATTTTAGCTAAAACAAAACATTGCAACAAGAAAATAGCTATTTCAAGTGTGGTATGTATTCTAGAATCCAGCCCATGTAGCTTACACTATACATCGTATTCATCAAGAATAGGTAAAATCTGACTTTATTTTTGTAAAAAATCATATAAATATTTGCTTTCGCGCCCGAATTTTATAATTCTTCATCATTTTTTAGCTAAAAGAAAACATTGCAACAAGAAAATTGCTATTTCAAGTTTGGTAGGTATTCTAGAATCCAGCCCATGTAGCTTACAATATACAACGTATTCATCAAGAATAGGTGAAATTTGACATAATTTTTGTACAAAATAATATAAATATTTGCTTCCGCGCCCGAATTTTATAATTCATCATATTTTACCTAAAAGAAAACATTGCAACAAGAAAATTGTTCTTTCAAGGGTGGTAGGTAATCTAGAATCCAGCACATGTAGCCTAAAATATACAACGTATACATTAAAATGAAACCCGAAAATTTAATGTTTATTATCTGATTGGTACCACGTTTTGGTCACTTTTGCATGTCCAATGCTAAAATTATCCATAGTATAGATCCTAAAGCATGAATATGAATGTATTAACAAAAATATCCATATCAAGAATAGGTAAAATCTGACTTTATTTTTGTAAACAAATCATATAAATATTTGCTTCCGCGCCAGAATTTTTTAATTCTTCATCATATTTTAGCTAAAAGAAAATATTGCTACAAGAAAATTGCTATTTCAATTGTGGTAAGTATTCTAAAATTCAGCCCATGTAACTTACAATATACAACGTATTCATCAAGAAATGGTAAAATCTGACTTTATTCTTGTAAAAAATCATATAAATATTTGCTTCCGCGCCCGAATTTTATAATTCTTTATCATATTTTAGCTAAAAAAATACATTGCAACAAGAAAATTGCTATTTCAAGTGTGGTAGGTATTCTAGAATCCAGTCCATGTAGCTTACAATATACAACGTAATCTTCAAGAAAAGGTAAAATCTGACATTATTTTTGTAAAAAATCATATAAATATTTGCTTACGTGCCCGAATTTTCTAATTTTTTAACACATTTTAGCTAAAAGAAAACATTGAAACAAGAAAATTGCTATTTTAAGTGTGGTAGGTATTCTAGAATCCAGCCCATGTAGCTTACAATATACGACGTATTCATTATAATGACCCCCGAAAATTCAATGTTTATTATCTGATTATTACCACGTTTTGGTCATTTTTGCATGTCCAATGCTTAAAACCATCTATAGTACAGATCCTAAAGCATGAATATGAATATTTTAACAAAAATATCCATTTGAAGAATAGGTAAAATCTGACTATATTTTTGTAAAAAATCACATAAATATTTGATTCCGCACCCGACTTTTATAATTCTTCATCCTATTTTAGCTAAAAGAAAACATTGCAACAAGAAAATTGCTATTTCAAGTGTGGTAGGTATTCTAGAATCCAGCCCATGTACCTTACAATATACAACGTATTCATTAAAATGACACCCGAAAATTGAATGTTTATTATCTGACTGGTACCACGTTTTAATCACTTTTGCATGACAAATGCTAAAACCATCCATAGTATAGATCCTTAAGCATGAATATGAATGTTTTAACAAAAATATCCATTTCAAGAATAGGTAAAATCTGACATTATTTTTGTAAATAATCATATAAATATTTGCTTCCGTGCCCGAATTTTATAATTTTTTATTGTATTTTAGCTACAAGAAAACATTGCAACAAGAAAATTGCTATTTCAAGTGAGGTATGTATTCTAGAATCCATCCCATGTACCTTAAAATATACAACGTATTCATTATAATGACACCCAAAAATTTAATTTTTATTATCTGATTGGTACCACGTTTTGGTCACTTTTGCATGTCCAATGCTAAAAACCATCCATAGTACAGATCCTAAAGCTTGAATATGAATGTTTTTACAAAAATATCCATTTGAAGAATACGTAAAATCTGACTTTATTTTTGTAAAAAATTCATGTAAATATTTGCTTCCGCGCCCGAATTTTATAATTCTTCATCATATTTTAGCTAAAAAAAAAACATTGCAACAAGAAAATTGCTATTTCAAGTGTGGTAGGTATTCTAGATACCAGCGCATGAAGCTTACAATATACAAGGTATTCATCAAGAATAGGTAAAATCTGAATTTTTTTTTGTAAAAAATCATATAAATATTTGCTTCCGTGCCCGACTTTTATAATTCTTTATCATATTTTCTTCTTCTTTGATGGCGCTACGGCCCAATTCGAGCCTTGGCCTCCTCAAGTTTTCGTCTCCATCCTCCTCGGTTTTGGGATGCTCTCTTCCA
Organism: Stenolophus ochropezus; assembly: GCA_035578165.1. Lineage (NCBI taxonomy): Eukaryota > Metazoa > Arthropoda > Insecta > Coleoptera > Carabidae > Stenolophus > Stenolophus ochropezus. The sequence continues at coordinate 129,226 of JAQOWZ010000111.1, read as the reverse complement.
GTCCCCGACTTGTAATAGTTCTGCGGCATCCTTTTTTACTCCATCTTCCCACCGTAGTCTGGGTTTTCCTCTTGGTCTTCTCCCTTCTGGTTGCCCTCTAAAGGCCTTTTTTGGTATCCGGGTGTCAGGCATTCTCTGAACGTGCCCAGCCCAGCGTAATCTCATAATTCTTATGTGTATCGATAGTCTCGATTCTTTATACAGTTGGTATATCTCCTGGTTCATTCGTAGTCTCCAGTTATCCCCGTCCTTCACTGGCTCATAGATTCTTCGTAATAGTTTTCTCTCAAAGCTATCCACTAGTTCTGAGTTTTTGGCAGACAGGGTCCAGGTTTCTGCTCCGTACGTCAATACGGTGCGAATCATGGTTTTGTACAGCTTGATTTTGGTGTTTCTATGTATATCCCTGGATTTTAGGATCGGAAGCAGCGCGTAGTATGTTTTGTTTGCTGCGACAATTCTTTTCTTTATTTCATTGGTTTCGTCGTTGTTATGCGATAGATTTGATCCTAAGTATACAAAGTTATCTACAATTTCGAAATTATATTCGTCGATTTTTATGTATTGCTCTTGTTGGTGTTGTTGTTTACTTTGACGAAGTAGCTTTGTTTTTTGTTCATTAACTTTTAAACCTATCGTTTTTGCTGATCTTTCTACTCTAATGAAAGATTCTTTAATATTTCTTGTGCTTCTTCCCAGGATATTCAAATCGTCCGCATACCCGGTTATTTGGCAGGGTCCGCTTAGGAGGATCGTGTTGGTCTTTACTTGAGAGTTTCTAATTGCCTTTTCCAATACTATGTTGAATAGTGTCGGTGCCAGTCCGTCCCCCTGTTTGAGGCCTTGAGATACGTCGAAGGGTTGACTTAGCTCTCCATCTATCTTTACCTGGCATTTAGTGTCCTCCATTGTCATCCTTGTGAGTCTTATTAGTTTTCGTGGGATTCCGAGCTCCAGCATTATTGAATATAGTTTTTCCCTTCTTATGCTATCGTAGGCTTGTTTGAAGTCCACGAACAATTGGTATATGTCGATATTGTATTCCCAGCACTTTTCGGTCACCTGTCTTACTGTGAATATCTGGTCCACGGTTGATCTGTCGGGCCTGAAACCGGCCTGATATTCTCCTAGAATATTTTCAACGTGGCGTTCTAGTTTATCTTTGATCGTCATTGTCAAGATCTTATAGGCTGCGCTTAGGAGGCTTACGCCTCTATAATTGTTGCAAAGCAGTAGATCTCCTTTTTTGTGTATTGGGCATATTATAGCGGTTTGCCATTCTTGTGGGATTTGCTCTGTGTTCCAGATATTTACTATTAGGTTATGTATAGCTTGTATCATATCTTTACCCCCATACTTGAGTAGTTCACCTGGTAAGTTATCTATCCCTGGTGCTTTGCCGTTCTTTATTTTATACATAATTCTTTTTTTATCATCTGTTGTTGGGGGTTCTATGTTCTGTTCTTCCGGTAGTGCTCCTAGTCGTTGCTCTAGTCTCTCTTCTTCGTGCTCGTGATCGGCATTGGGATCTGGGTTTAGAAGCTCCTTGAAATATTTGTTCCATTGCTCCATGATATGCTGTTTGTCTGATATCATTTTTTCGTTGTTGTCTTTGCAGATTGTTGTTTTTGGTTTATAACCTTTTTTAAAATAGTTGATGCCTTTGTATGCTTGTCGGGGGTCGTTATCTCGGAAATTTTCTCCGGCTTGGAGCATAATTTTGTTTAAATGTTGTCTCTTTTTCTTTTTTAATATGTTATTTGCTTCCCTACGGGAGTTCTCATAGCAGGCCCTTTTTTCTCTAGTAGGTCTTTGGAGGTATTTTATTCTGTCATTGTTTCTTCGCTGGATTGACTGTAAGCACTCGTCGTCAAACCAGTTGTTTCTTTTGGTCTGTGGAGTGTGCCCCAGTGTCGACTCTGCTGCTGTTAGTATTGCATTTTTTATTGTTTGCCATTTTTCTTCTATCGTTTTTTCTGTGTTCGTGTTTGCTAATGATAGTTGATACCCAAGAGTTTCTTGATATTTTTCTCTCTCCTCCATGTGCCTTAGTTTTTCGACATTTATTTTCTTTTTAGAGGGGGTTCTATTGTTTTTCCTGGCTTGGTTGGATATGCGGTATCTATATCTCATGCATACTAAGGTGTGGTCTGACTCGCAGTTTGCACCCCTGTAGCTTCTAACGTTCATCACGCTTGATGCGCTTCTTCTATCTATTATTATATGGTCTATTTGATTATGTGTCTTGCCATCTGGTGTCGTCCAGGTTCGTTTATGAATGTTTTTCCTTGGGAAATGTGTCGAGCTTACTATCATTTGCTTTGATGTGGCAAAGTCAATGACGCGGAGGCCATTGTTGTTGCTCTCCTCATGCAGGCTTTCTTTCCCGATGACGTCCTTGTATATGCGTTCTCTACCTATTTTGGCGTTCAGGTCTCCAATAACTATCTTGATGTCATTTGATGGTGCAGTATCGTACGCCTGTTCCAACTTGTTATAGAAGGTGTCTTTAATTCCTTCATCTTTTTCTTCCGTCTCGGCATGTGCATTTATGATTGATAAGTTGAAAAATCTTGTTTTTACTCTCAGAACGCATAGTCTTTCATTGATTGGTGTAAAATCGAGAATATTCGGTTTCGTTTCCTGATCGACTATAAAGCCTTCTCCGAGCTCGTGTTTGTTTCTATTATTACCGCTGTGGAAAATAGTGTATTTGCCCATGTCGAAGGTGTTATTATGGGTCCATCTTGTCTCCTGCACTGCTAGTATGTTGATCTTATATCTTGTAATTTCTTTTAGTAGCTCTTTTAGGGCCGCAGTTCTGTTTTAGCTAAAATAAAACATTGCAACAAGAAAATTGCTATTTCAAATGTGGTAGGTATTCTAGAATTCAGCCCATATAGCTTACAATACACAACGTATTCATTAAAATGACACCTGAAAATTTAATGTTTATTATCTGATTAGTACCACGTTTTGGTCACTTTTGCATGTCCAATATTTAAAACCATCCATAGTATAGTTCCTAAAGCATGAATATGAATGTTTTAACAAAAATATCCATTTCAAGATTAGGTAAAATGTAAAAAATCATATAAATATTTGCTTTCGCGCCCGAATTTTATAATTCTTCATCATATTTTAGCTAAAAAAAAACATTTCAACAAGAAAATTGCTATTTCAAGTTTGGTGGGTATTTTAGAATCCAGCCAATGTAGCTTGCAATATACAACGTATTCCTCAAGAAAAGGTAATATCTGAATATAATTTTGTAAAAAATTATAAAAAAGTTTGCTTTTCGCGCCCGAATTTTATACTTTTTCATCATATTTTAGCTAAAAGAAAACATTGCAAGAAGAAAATTGCTATTTCAAGTGTGATAGGTATTCTAGAATCCAGCCTATGTAGCTTCTGGATTTGTGTCTAGTTCACACCACTAGCTTCACGATTAACTGTTGACTCTTTAATTAGTTTAAATACCAGAACACTTTTTTATGTCGGGTGTTACTATCAACATTCCCTGACTCTTTCTTGTTTTTTATCTGTCAACAAAACTCCGCCAACTCTCTCGATTCACAAAAATACAAATTAACAAAATATAATTATTTACAAAGGTGTCTATAAGTTTGTTACATTACCCCCCTAGTTTAATTATGTCAGATTATTCAACTTTTTACAGAAACAAATCTGTCATAATTTAACTACATATTAGATTACATGGTGGTTTATAAGACTTTAAGTTTTGGATATTGTGAACACCCAAAGGTTTTTTATTCTGATCAATAATTAAATAAAAATTATGACCTATTATTGAAGCAATAACATATGGTCCCTCATACAGTAGAAATATTTTTTTAATTGTTTTATCTTTCGCGGATGATTGACGGTGACTCTTCACCCAAACTTGATATCCACATTCAAATAATGTAACTTTATGTCGTCTATTATGTCGGAATTTCCGCCGTTCCGCTTTAGCAAATAATCTTTCACGGGCTAAAATAACTTTTTGATTAACATTCTCACCTCCATAATCTTTTGGAAAAATGTCTAACCAAGGATTTGGGTCCCTACGATTCCAATGTAGTTCATTTGGGGTGAAACCAGTGCTTTCATGGACTGCATTGTTAATACAATCTTCTTGTGTAACCCCCCAGTCTATCATCTCTTGTAGTTGCTTACAAACCGTTTGTTTATAAGCGACAGAAATTAAATACGATTTTTTGTAAAATGGTAAATAATCATGCAATTTTATTTCATGCATATACCCTTTAACTAATCCTGGCTTACCAGAAAATGTATCTTTGAATTCTTTCAACATCTTAATTAGGTCTTCCTTTACCTTTATATTAAAAACTTTTGTTTCGTCTTTCAATTGTTCAATTTCAGTCTTAACATCTAACATTTGTGTTTTAATTGGTTCTAAGTGGAGTGTTTCTAACATAATTTCTTCTAATGATAGTTTATTAGATGTTTTTTCAAAACCCACCATCGGAATTTCTGCAATTACTCCATCTTCCTTAAAACTTACAATCTTTTTCGAAGAATCTAATATTCCTTCATACTTCTGTAGCCAATCACTGCCTAAGATTATATCTCTAACTAGTTTTCGACATACTAAACAATTAATATGACTTTTATATCCCCCTCTGTCACATTTTACCACTATTTGTTTGTTAATAAGCTGTGTTTGCTTTAAAACACAGGTTATTGTGGCACCTGTTACTAGCAAACATGGTAATTTTGGATTAATTTTTATAAGTTTTTCATAAAAATTTTGTGACACGCAAGTGACCCTACTTCCCGAATCTACTAAAACATTTGTTTTCACATTTTCTACAAATACCTGAATAAATGAGGCATTTTCTTGATTTTTGGTGTCAGTCTCATCCTCATCACTGAGTAATTCTGAAGATTTTCTCACAAAAATAGATCGCACGTCGCTCGATTTATAATTTTACAATATTATTTTTACTTTTACGCGTATCTGGCATATTGCTGTTATTTTGATTTCGATTCGCATTTCCTGAAAAATTTCCGAATCTTCCGAACCCAAATTTTCGCGTTTCATTCTCTTGTTCAAAACTTTTCTCTATTTTCCTCAGCCATTTCTCTACTTCATATATTCCATTATTACCCAACATCAAAATACCTCGTTTAATTTCCGGTGAAAAATTATTACTAATTAGATCTATCATCTTGCTTTCTGATAATGTATCTGAAAGATATGTTGCCTCTTTAGAAATTTTTAAAAAATAGTCAGCCATATTTCCTCTTTCAAATCTGCCAAACTTAATTCTTTTATAAGTTTCACGCTCATCATCCTCGTTCCAGTACCTTTTCAAAAATAGTTCCTTAAAATGCTGGAAATTTTGGCATAATGTTTCTTTAAAAATAGCCCAATCCAAAGCCGAACTCCGCAAACAACCCATAACCATCGGAATTGTCTTGTCTTCTGATATTCCAGCATCTTCTAACGTTGCAGATATTTTTATTATAAATACAAGCGGGTGACTAGCACCGCCATGTGTGAAATATAAATTAAATCCGCCTAAATATTTCCACAAAGAAATATACGCGCGACTTTTATTAGCAGAAATTATGTTAGGTGTATTCACATCATCCCTAACTTTTTTGATAACCCCCTACTACAGTCATTCTTTTTGTCAAATTCGGCCTTAGCATTATTAGTATTTTTCATGAACTGATTTAAATTAGATTGCATTACAGACATGTTATGTGTTAATTCAAACACTAACTTTTCCAATTTATTCATTTTATCCTCCGCATGTAGCGTCGGATTTACAGTATTCTTACGAGTATTTCTACGTGTCATCGTAGCTAGTATTGTTTACGTACCTACAACAGTGTACTCAGCCAACAATTTGGGCGCCAATGTAACAATCTCACCGTGGTAGTAAGATTTAAATAAGGATACAGAAATAAAGGAACAAGAATGACAGATTTATTAAATTAAGGAAATACAAATAAGAGTTCTCTGTACACTGTTGCATACATAAACAATAATTATATTAAATAAATTAAACTTTGCTCTAAATCTTGACAGAAAACTGGATCTCGCAGGATATGACGGAAACAGGAACAGAACGAGTTGGATCTCGCAGGATGTTGTGAAAAACAGGATCGGGACGGTGTGGTTCTGGATTTGTGCCTAGTTCACACCACTAGCTTCACGATTAACCGTTGCCTCTTCAATTAGTTTAAATACCAGAAAACTTTTTCATGTCGGGTGTTACTATCAACATTCCCTGACTCTTTCTTGTTTTTTATCTGTCAACAAAACTCCGCCAACTCTCTCAATTCACAAAAATACAAATTAACAAAATATAATTATTTACAAAGGTGTCTACAAGTTTGTTACACAATGCTTGAAACCATCCACAGTATAGATCCTAAAGCATGAATATGAATGTTTTAACAAAAATATCCATTTCAAGAATAGGTAAAATCTGACTTTATTTTTGTAAAAAATCATATAAATATTTGCGTCCGCGCCCGAATTTTATAATTCTTCATCATAATTTAGCTAAAAGAAAACATTACAACAAGAAAATTGGTATTTCAAGTGTAGTAGGTATTCTAGAATTTAGCCCATGTAGCTTACAATATACAACGTATTCATTAAAATGATACCCGAAAATTAAATGTTTATTATCTGATTGGTATCCCGTTTTAGTCACTTTTGCATGTCCAATGCTTAAAACCATAAACAGTATAGATTCTAAAGCAATTATATAAATGTTTTAACAAAAATATCTATTTCAAGAATAGGTAAAATCTGACTTTATTTTTGTAAAAAATCATATAAATAATTGCTTCTATGCCCGAATTTAGTAATTCTTTATCATATTTTAGCTAAAAGCAAACATTGCAACAAGAAAATTGATATTTTAAGTGTGGTAGGTATCCTAGAATCCAGCCCATGTAGCATACAATATACAACGTAATCATTAAAATAACACCCGAAAATTTAATGTTTATTATCTGATTGGTTTAACGTTTTAGTCCCTTTTGCATGTCCAATGCTAAAATTATCCATAGTATAGATCCTAAAGCATGAATATGAATGTTTTAACAAAAATATCCATTTCATAAATAGGTAAAATCTGAATTTATTTTTGTAAAAAATCATATAAATATATGCTTCCGCGCCCAAATTTCTTCATTATATTTTAGCTAAAAGAAAACATTACAACAATAAAATTGCTATTTCCAGTGTGGTAGGTATTCTAGATTTCAGCCCAAGTAGCTTAAAATATACATCGTATTCATCAAGAAAAGGTAAAATCTGATTTTATTTTTGTAAAAAATCATATAAATATTTGCTTTCGCGCCCGAATTTTATAATTCTTTATCATATTTTAGCTAAAAGAAAACATTGCAAAAAGAAAATTGCTATTTCAAATGTGGTAGGTATTCTATAATCCAGAACATGTAGCTTACAATATACAACGTATTCATTAAAATGACACCCGACAATTGAATGTTTATTATCTGATTGATACCACGTTCTGGTCACTTTTGCATGTCCAATACTTAAAACCATTCATAGTATAGATCCTAAAGCATGAATATGGATGTTTTAACAAAAATATCCATATCAAGAATTGGTAAAATCTGACTTTGTTTTTGTAAAAAATCATATCAGTATTTGCTTCCGCGCCCGAATTTTAAAATTCTTTATCATATTTTAGCTAAGAGAAAACATTGCAACAAGAAAATTGCTAGTTCAAGTGTGGTAGGTATTCTAGAATCCAGCCCATGTAGCTTACAATATACAACGTATTCATTAAAATGGCACCCGAAAATTAAATGTTTATTATTGGATTAGTACCACGTTTTGGTCACTTTTGCAAGTCCAATGCTTAGAACCATCCATAGTATAGATCCTAAAGCATGAATATGAATGTTTTAACAAAAATATCCATTTCAAGAATAGGTAAAATCTGACTTTATTTTTGTAAAAAATCATATAAATATTTGCGTCCGCGCCCGAATTTTATAATTCTTCATCATAATTTAACTAAAAGAAAACATTACAACAAGAAAATTGGTATTTCAAGTGTAGTAGGTATTCTAGAATTTAGCCCTTGTAGCTTACAATATACAACGTATTCATTAAAATGACACCCGAAAATTTAATGTTTATTATCTGATTGATACCACGTTTTGGTCCCTTTTGCATGTCTAATGCTTAAAACCAACCAAAGTATAGATCCTAAAGCAATTATATGAATGTTTAAACAAAAATATCTATTTTAAGAATAGGTAAAATCTGACTTTATTTTTGTAAAGAATCATATAAATATTTGCTTCCGCGCCCGAATTTTATAATTTTTTATCATATTTTAGCTAAAAGAAAACATTGCAACAAGAAAATTGCTATTTTAAGTGTGGTACGTAATCTAGAATCCAGCCCATGTAGCTTACAATATACAACGTATTCATCAAGAATAGGTAAAATCTGACTTTATTTTTGTAAAAAATCATATAAATATTTGCTTCCTCGCCCTAATTTTATAATTCTTCATCATATTTTAGCTAAAAGAAAACATTGCACAAAGAAAATTGCTATTTCTAGTGTGGTAGTTATTTTAGAATCCAGCCCATGTAGCTTACAATATACAACGTATTCATTCAAATGACACCCGAAAATCAAATGTTTATTATCTGATTTATACCACGTTTTGGTCACTTTTGCATGTCCAATGCTTAAAAGCATCCATAGTATAGATCCTAAAATATGAATATGAATGTTTTAACAAAAATAAACATTTCAAGAATAGGTAAAATCTGATTTTATTTTTGTAAAAAATCATATAAATATTTGCTTCCGCGCCCGAATTTTATAATTCTTCATCATATTTTAGCTAAAAGAAAACATTGCAGCAAGAAAATTTCTATTTCAAGTGTGGAAGTTATTCTAGAATCCAGCCCATGTACCTTACAATATACAACGTATTCATCAAGAATAGGTAAAATCTGACTTATTTTTTGTAAAAAATCATATAAATATTTGCTTCCGCGCACGAATTTTAAAATTATTTATCATATTTTAGCTAAAAGAAAACATTGCAACAAGAAAATTGCTATTTCAAGTGTGGAAGATATCCTAGAATCCAGACCATGTAGCTTACAACATACAACAAACTCATTAAAATGACACCCGAAATTTGAATGTTTCTTATCTGATTGGCACCATGTTTTGGTCACTTTTGCATGACCAATGCTTAAAACCATCCATAGTATAGATCCTAAAACATGGATATGAATGTTTTAACAAAAATATCCATTTCAAGAATAGGTAAAATATAACTTTATTTTCGTAAAAAATCATATAAATATTTGCTTCCGCGCACGAATTTTAAAATTCTTTATCATATTTTAGCTAAAAGAAAACATTACAATAAGAAAATTGCTATTTTAAGTGTGGTAGATATTCTATAATCCAGCCCATGTTGCTTACAATATACAACATATTCATCAAAAATAGGTAAAATCTGGTTTTATTCCTGTAAAATATCATAGAAAAATTTGCTTCCGCGCCCGAATTTTATAATTCTTCATCATATTTTAGCTAAAAGAAAACATTGCAACAAGAACATTGCTATTTCAAGTGTGGTAGGTATTCTAGAATCCAGCCCATGTAGTTTAAAATATACATTGTATTCATCAAGAAAAGGTAAAATCTGACTTTATTTTTGTAAAAAATTATATAAATATTTGCTTCTGCGCTCGAATTTTATAATTTTTCATCATATTCTAGCTAAAAGAAAACATTGCAACAAGAATATTGCTATTTCATCTGTTGTAGGCATTCTAGAATCCAGCCCATGTAGCTTACAATATACAACGTATTCATTAAAATGACACCCGAAAATAAAATGTTTATTATCTGATTGGTACCACGTTTTGGTCACTTTTGCATGTCCAATGCTTAAAACAATCCATAGAATAGATCCTAATGCATGAATATGAATGTTTTAACAAAAATTTCCATTTTAAGAATAGATAAAATCTGACTTTATTTTTGTAAAAAATCGTATAAATATTTGCTTCCGCGCCCGAATTTTATAATTCTTCATCATATTTTAGCTAAAAGAAAACATTGCAGCAAGAAAATTACTATTTCAAGTGAGGAAGGTATCCTAGAATTCAGCTCATGTAGCTTACAATATACAACAAATTCATTAAAATGACACCCGAAATTTGAATGTTTCTTATCTGATTGGCACCACGTTTTGGTCACTTTTGCATGTCCAATGCTAAAATTTTCCATAGTATAAATCCTAAAGCATGAATATGAATGTTTTACCAAAAATATCCATTTCAAAAATATATATAATCTGTCTTTATATTTGTAAAATATCATATAAATATTTGCTTCCGCGCCCGAATTTTATAATTCTTTATCATATTTTAGCTAAAAGAAAACATTGCAGCGAGAAAATTGCTATTTCAAGTGTGGAAGGTATTCTAGAATCCAGCCCATGTACCTTACAATATACAACGAATTCATCAAGAATAGGTAAAATCTGACTTTATTTTTGTAAAAAATCATATAAATATTTGCTTCTGCGCACGAATTTTAAAATTCTTTATCATATTTTAGCTAAAAGAAAACATTGCAACAAGAAAATTGCTATTTCAAGTGTGGAAGGTATCCTAGAATCCAGCCCATGTAGCTTACAATATACAACATAATCATTAAAATAACACTCGAAAATTTAATGTTTATTAACTGATTAGTACCACGTTTTGGTCACTTTTGCATGTCCAATGCTAAAATTATCCATAGTATAGAACCTAAAGCATGAATATGAATGTTTTAAAAAAATATCCATTTTAAGAATAGGTAAAATCTTACTTTATTTTTGTAAAAAATCATATAAATATTTGCTTCCGCGCCCGAATTTTATAATTCTTTATCATAGTTTAGCTAAAAGAAAACATTGCAACAAGAAAATTGCTATATCAAGTGTGGTAGGTGTCCTAGCATCCAGCCCATGTAACTTACAATATACAACGTATTCATTAAAATAACACCCGAAAATTGAATGTTTATTATCTGATAGGTACCACGTTTTGGTCACTTTTGCATGTCCAATGCTTAAAACAATCCATAGAATAGATCCTGAAGCATGAATATGAATGTTTTAACAAAAATTTCCATTTTAAGAATAGATAAAATCTGACTTTATTTTTGTAAAAAATCATAAAAATATTTGCTTCCGCGCCCGAATTTTATATTTCTTCATCATATTTTAGCTAAAAGGAAACATTGCAACAAGAAAATTGCTATTTCAAGTGTGGTAGGTATTCTAGAATCCAGCCCATGTAGCTTACAATATACAACGTATTCATCAAGAATAGGTAAAATCTGACTTTATTTTTGTAAAAAATCATATTATAAATATTTGCTTCTGCGCCCGACTTTTATAATTCTTCATCATATTTTAGCTAAAAGAAAAGATTGCAGCAAGAAAATTGCTATTTCAAGTGTGGAAGGTATTCTAGAATCCAGCCCATGTAGTTTACAATATACAACATATTCGTCAAGAATAGGTAAAATATGATTTTATTTTTGTAAAAAATCATATAAATATTTGCTTTCGCGCCCGAATTTTATAATTCTTCATTATATTTTAGCTAAAAGAAAACATTGCAATAAGAAAATTGTTATTTCAAGTGTGATAGGTATTCTAGAATAAAGCCCATGTAGCTTACAATATACAACGTATTCATCAAGATAAGGTAAAATCTGACTTTATATTTGTAAGAAATCATATTATAAATATTTGCTTCTGCGCCCGACTTTTATAATTTTTCTTCATATTTTAGCTAAAAGAAAACATTGCAACAAGAAAATTGCTATCTCAAGTGTGGTAGGTATTCTAAAATCCAGCACATATAGCTTACAATATACAATGTATTCATTAAAATGAAACCCGAAAAGTAAATGTTTATTGCATGATTGGTACCACGTTTTTGTCACTTTTGCATGTCCAATGCTTAAATACATCCATAGTATAGATCCTAAACCATGAATATGAATGTTTTAGCAAAAATATCCATTTCAAGAATAGGTAAAATCTGACTTTGTTTTTGTAAATATTCATATAAATATTAGCTTCCGCGCTCAAATTTTATAATTCTTCATCATATTTTAGCTAAAAGAAAACAGTGCAACAAGAAAATTGCTATTTCACGTGTGTTAGGTTTTCTAGAATCTAGCCAATGTAGCTTACAATATACAAAACATTCATCAAGAATAGGTGAAATGTGACTTTATTTTTGTAAAAAATCATATAAATATTTGCTTCCGCGCCCGAATTTTATAATTCTTCATTATATTCATGCTAAAAGAAAACATTGCAACAAGAAAATTGCTATTTCAAGTGTGGTAGGTATTCTAAAATCCAGCCCATGTGGCTTACAATATACAACGTATTCATCAAGAATAGGTAAAATCTTACTTTATTTTTGTAAAAAATCATAGAAAAATTTGCTTCCGCGCCCGAATTTTATAATTCTTCATTATATTCCTGCTAAAAGAAAACATTGTAACAAGAATATTGCTATTTCATCTGTTGTAGGCATTCTAGAATCCAGCCCATGTAGCTTACAATATACAACGTATTCATTAAAATGACACCCGAAAATAAAATGTTTATTATCTGATTGTTACCCACGTTTTGGTCACTTTTGCATGTCCAATGCTTAAAACCATCCATATTATAAATACTATAGCATGAATATGAATGTTTAAACAAAAATATCCATTTCATGAATACGTAAAATCTGACTTTATTTTTGTAAAAATTTATATAAATACTTGCTTCCACGCCCCGAATTTTATAATTCTTCATCATATTTTAGCTAAACGAAAACATTGCAACAAGAAAATTACTATTTCAAGTGTGGTAGCTATTCTGGAATCCAGCCCATGTAGCTTACAATATACAACGTATTCATCAAGAATAGGTAAAATATGAATTTATTTTTGTAAAAAATCTATAAATATTTGCTTCCGCGCCCGAATTTTATAATTCTTTATCATATTTTAGCTAAATGAAAACATTGCAACAAGAAAATTGCTATTTCAAGTGTGGTAGGTAATCTAGAATCCAGGCCATTGAGCTTACAATAAACAACGTATTCATTAAAATGATACCCGAAAATTGATTGTTTATTATCTGATTTGTATCACGTTTTGGTCACTTTTGCATGTCCAATGCTTAAAACCATCCATAGTATAGATCCTAAAGCATGAATATGAATGTTTTAACAAAAATATCCATTTCAAGAATATGTAAAATCTGACATTATTTTTGTAAAAATTCATATAAATAATTGCTTCCGCGCCCGAATTTTGTAATTCTTCATCATATTTTAGCTAAAAGAAAACATTGCAACAAGAAAAATTCTATTTCAAGTGTGGTAGGTATTCTAGAATCCAGGTTATGTAGCTTACAATATACATCGTATTCATCAAGAATAGGTAAAATCTGACTTTTTTTGTAAAAAATCATGTAAATATTTGCTTCCGCGCCCGAATTTTAAAATGCTGCAGCATATTTTAGCTAAAAAAAACATTGCAACAACAAATTTGCTATTTCAAGTGTGGTAGGTATTCTAGAATCCAGCCCAGGTGGCTTACAATACACAACTTAGGGTCCGTGAAGTTAGCAACCACCGGAAAGCACAAACAATGAGACATATACCAAACGTTTGTGTTTCGTTTGTGCTCAATTGTGCCCCTATATAAAACCCAGCAAACCTTACCGTTCGTAAGTAATAAACAATTTAAATGTGGTTGCCAAATTCACGCCCAGCAACCACCTGTAAAGCACAAACGATAAAACATATACCAAACGTTTGTGCTTCGTTTGTGGTCAATTGTGCCCCTATAGAAAACTCAGCAACCCTTACCGTTCGTAAGTAATTAACAATTTAAATGTGGTTGCCAACTTCACGCCTAGCAACCACTTGTGAAGCACAAACGATGAAACATCTACGAAACGTCTGTGCTTCGTTTGTGCTCAATTGTGCTCCTATATAAAACTCAGCAACCCTTACCGTTCGTAAGTAATAAACAATTTAAATGTGGTTGCCAACTTCACGCCTAGGAACCACCTGTGAAGCACAAACAATGAAACATATACCAAACGTTTGTGCTTCGTTTGTGCTCAATTGTGTCCCTATATAAAACCCAGCAAACCTTACCGTTCGTAAGTAATAAACAATTCAAATGTGGTTGCCAACTTCACGCCTCGCAACCACCTATGAAGCACAAACAATGAAACATACACCAAACGTTTATGCTTCGTTTGTGCTCAATTGTGCCCCTATATAACACTCAGCAACATTTACCGTTTGTAACTAATAAACAATTTAATTGTGGTTGCCAACTTCACGCTTAGCAACCACCTGTGAAGCACAAACGATAAAACATAAACCAAACGTTTGTGCTTCGTTTGTGCTCAATTGTGCCCCTATATAAAACTCAGGAACCCTTACCGTTCGTAAGTAATAAACAATTAAAATGTGGTTGCCAACTTCACGCCTAGCAACCACCTGTGAAGCACAAACGATGAAACATATACCAAACGTTTGTGCTTCGTTTGTGCTCAATTGTGCCCCTATATAAAACTCAGCAACCCTTACCGTTCGTAAATAATAAACAATTTAAATGTTGTTGCCAACTTCACGTCTAGCAACCACCTGTGAAGCACAAACGATGAAACATATACCAAACGTTTGTGCTTCGTTTGTGCTCAATTGTGCCCCTATATAAAACCCAGCACACCTTACCGTTCGTAAGTAATAAACAATTTAAATGTGGTTGCCAACTTCACGCCTAGCAACCACCTGTGAAGCACAAACAATGAAACATATACCAAACGTTTGTGCTTCGCTTGTGCTCAATTGTGCCCCTATATAAAAGATTAACCTTTTTACAAGTAGCCTAGTCAATAGAAGCAAAAAAGGTTTTGCCATGTAAAAAGTCGGGAAGAATTTATATTTGGCAATTTTGTTCATTTTGAGCCCTAATGAAATTCTGAAATTTGTAAAAATGGGAAATGGCTACCAGCGCCGCCATCATGAATAAAGGCGATAAAAATCTAGTTATTTGATAATATCTCGTTTCCGCAACTTTGCAAAGTAATAATATATTATACAAAATGGCTGAGAATAAAATATCCTCCAAGTTTTGTATTTTTATTTAGATTAACTGTTAACGAATTCTGGCAGAGGACAATTGAGCCTATATTTGTAATTCGCAACAATCCTTGAATTCTCATTACTATTTACTTGTAAAGTATGCCTAATTATTAATTATATTAAATTACAATTTTAAAAGAAAATAACATTATGGTTAACAAATATATCTCCCAGTCAACGCTCCCTTCTCGGTCATCTAGTTCTGGGGGCCTTCTGGGCTGGACACACTCGAAATCTGAAATAAACAGAGATATGAGAAACTCTTCGCTCAGTGAGTGATCAGTACCAGTTCCTAAACCCTAAATGAGAGAATAGGTGAGAAAAAGGATATAGGTATTAGGATGGCAGCCTCCGCAAAGTACTGCCCCACACCCCCGCAGTAAGTGTGGCAGTCCCAGCCGCACTGTAGACTCTTCCTCAACCGCAGAAGAGGGGATAGCTAAACCGCAGAATAGCCCTGTCTCAACACCGCACCGTGAGCACGCCTCAACCAAAGTTGGTATGAGGTTGACAGCCTCCGCAAAGTACTGTCCCACATCACCGCAGCGAATGTGGCAGTCCCAGCCGCACTGCAGACTCTTCCTCAACCGCAGAAGAGGGGACAGCTAAACCGCAGAATAGCCCTTTCTCAACTCTCGACACCCTATACTCAACACCCGCCTCAGGGGAGGCCATTCTAGCACACACACATATATTAAAACTGAATGCTGACACCCACCTTTTACAAATGATGAACACTCACTATCACTATTGAAATAAATACCACTGTGCTCATGTCAACAATCAAATCACAACTGAATAAATAATTGAATAGCCCCTCTCTTAAACATACCTGCTTATGTAATTCTACTCTATCATGAATAAATTTTATACTTGCATAATACCTAAATTTACCGTTACCATACTGTTCGTTATTGTTATTATATATCATTATTTATGTAAAAATAGTAATAATACATGTTAG
This sequence comes from Stenolophus ochropezus, assembly GCA_035578165.1. Classification (NCBI taxonomy): domain Eukaryota; kingdom Metazoa; phylum Arthropoda; class Insecta; order Coleoptera; family Carabidae; genus Stenolophus; species Stenolophus ochropezus. The sequence goes on along the minus strand of JAQOWZ010000111.1, from coordinate 113,019 downwards.
CCAGTAGCCAGTACAGTTGTGTGATCGTGTCGTGTCTTGTTTGATCGACTAGATAAGCAACATCAAAACAACAAAATTTAAAATTTTGAATATTATAGTATTCTATATTTCTAATTTTTCATGCATTTTTCAGATTTTTTTTTTATTTCCAAAAATTTGTTGCCTAAAATAGATATAAAAATAGCCATTTTGCCTACCCATTTTTTATAATTGTATAGCCTAAAAATCCGGTCTCTAGTAATAATAAATAAAAAAATACATTGTATAATATAGTCATATACACAGTGTTCATTTTAAGTAGAACACCATTTCTATCTTAAGAACTATAAGAAATACGAAGTTAAAGTACCTAGGAAACAATTCCTATATCACAAGACTATTAAAATGAGCTCAATAATTTTTTTATCAAACTAATGGTTCCAAGATATGAGAAACAATATTACTACCTAAATTAATATAATTATAACTAAATAAGTAAACCTAGAAATTTAATATTTTTATAAAATGCAATTATTTAAAATTTAACATGGTAACCGCCTATGTCACCTTTTCGTAGGACACACGGTATGTTATATTACGTAAAATTAGGAGTTTTTAATTCAATTTTTAAGTTCTTTGTATTGTAATTCTGAAAATATATTTTCGTAATTTTCCCCTGCCAGACCTTTGCCAATTCTTATTCATTGCTTCGGTTATACACACATGTATATTCAATGGCAATAGTGGTTTTCCTCTTCTTATTATTCTTGGTTTTTATTGTAATTTTAAACTTTAAAGCAACATTTTTTATATAACAATTACATACATCGGTTAGCTATATCTGTTTGCTATCGAAATTTACGAGTATTTTTTCTCTTTTGACTGTACCATTTGAAATTTCTATGTACGCATGCGCACCTGAAAATAAATAAGCGAATGTTTGGGACATGTACACTCTCCGTAAAAGCATATTCTAAACTTGTGTGACTCGCTGCTATCTTCGTTGTCAAGATTTATAAATGATCCATGGATGTCAATGTAGTATTTGTATATTAGGTCAGTACACAGTAAAAGACAAAGCTTAAGGCAGTTAATGTATTTTAGTATGCATGTTGTGTTCACAAAATTACATTAGATATAATAATAAAAACATAATAAGTAACATGGACATAAACATAGGATAGAACATAAAACATAAATGAGGAGCCTTAGCGAAATTTTGTTCCTGCTATGTTAAAAATTGTGACGGTAAAAATAAACATCATTTTAAAATTTTCACTGGAACAAAGATACTTGTGGATGAATGATTTTAGCACAAATAATATTTATTTAATAAAGAGGATGTTATTTTGATTTTTTTTTTCGTATTTCAATAAATTATCTACATACATTAATCAAAATAAAAATTTTTGCAGAGTATGTCCTATACTCTGCAAAAATTTTGAATTTAATTGTTTTTTGTCCTTTATGGATTGCACTCGTTGTCTTTTTAAGTTTATTACTTTTCATTTTTCATATTCAAACACAATCAAATTTACTAAATATTGTTACGAGCCAGAATAAAAAAGAATAATGTTTCATATTTCAATATCTTCAAATGTTTTGCCGAAAACCTTATACACATTGCTTAAAATTGCTTGTACTTCTTCTTTTTCTTCATATAATTTTCATCGTGAGTGACGTACTTGAGTAACTCGCTTGGTTATGCCATCTAGTTTTAGCTTTGCGCTAAGTTCCCATTAAAGTGCCGAGTATGTCATAGCAATGTATTTAGTTTAGAAAATGCTTGTACAAGTAGTGAACGTCTTCAAAATATTTGCTCATTGCTCTACTATACGTGCACAGGTATTTCAAATGGTACAGTTAAAAAGAAAATGAGAACAAATACCCCACTAAACCCTCTTCCTCAGTCCTACACTATGGACCTTTAATTCTTGTATGTTTTAAACTAAAAATTATCCTTATTTTGTTTACGTGACAGAAATGGTGTTCTACTGAAAATGAACAATATGACTATATTATACAATGTATTTTTTATTTATTATTACTAGAGACCGGATTTTTAGGCTATACAATTATAAAAAATGGGTAGGCAAAATGGCTATTTTTATATCTATTTTAGGCAACAAATTTTTGGAAATAGAAAAAAAATCTGAAAAATGCATGAAAAATTAGAAATATAGAATACTATAATATTCAAAATTTTAAATTTTGTTATTTTGATGTTGCTTATCTAGTCGATCAAACAAGACACGACACGATCACACAACTGTACTGGCTACTGGCTAACATATATTATTACTATTTTTACATAAATAATGATATATAATAACAATAACGAACAGTAAATAGTAATAAGAATTCAAGGATTGTTGTGAATTACAAATATAGGCTCAATTGTCCTCTGCCAGAACTCGTTAACAGTTAATCTAAACAAAAATACAAAACTTGGAGGATATTTTATTCTCAGCCATTTTGTATAATATATTATTACTTTGCAAAGTTGCGGAAACGAGATATTATCAAATAACTAGATTTTTATCGCCTTTATTCAAGATGGGGGCGCTGGTGGCCTTTTCCCATTTTTACAAATTTCAGAATTTCATTAGGGCTCAAAATGAACAAAATTGCCAAATATAAATTCTTCCCGACTTTCTACATGGCAAAGCCTTTTTTGCTTCTATTGACTAGGCTACTTGTAAAAAGGTTAATCTTGTTTAGTAATGTGCTGGCTACATCAGAGATTCAATATTACATTCCGTACGAACAATAGGGGTGGTTGAGTTCTTTATGCACATTTTGGTACAAACGTTTCGCACATATTTCTAAATTTGTAATTCATAAATGTTCGCTGAGCAGGAAAGTGGCAACTACATTTAAATTGTTTATTACTTACTAACGGTAAGAGTTGCTGAGTTTTATATAGGGGTACAATTGACCACAAACGAAGCACAAACGTTTGGTATATGTTTCATTGTTTGTGCTTCACAGGTGGTAGCTAGGCGTGTAGTTGGCAACCACATTTAAAATGTTTATTACTAACGAAAGGCAAGGGTTGCTGAGTTTTATATAGGGGCAAAATTGAGCACAAACTAAGCACAAACGTTTGGTATATGTTTCATCGTTTGTGCTTTACAGGTGGTTGCTGGGCGTAAATTTGGCAACCACATTTAAATTGTTTATTACTGACGAACGGTAAGGGTTGCTGAGTTTTATATAGGGGCACAATTGAGCACAAACGAAGCACAAACGTTTGGTATATGTTTTATCGTTTGTGCTTCACAGGTGGTTGCTAGGCGTGTAGTTGGCTACCACATTTAAAATGTTTATTACTTACGAACGGCAAGGGTTGCTGAGTTTTATATAGGGGCACAATTGAGCACAAATGAAGCACAAACGTTTGGTATATGTTTCATTGTTCGTGCTTCACAGGTGGTTGCTAGGCGTGAAGTTGGCAACCACATTTAAATTGTATATTACTTACGAACGGTAAGGATTTCTGTTTTTTATATAGGGGCACAATTGAGCACAAACGAAGCACAAGCGTTTGGTATATGTTTCATCGTTTGTGCTTTACAGGTGGTTGCTGGGCGTAAATTTGGCAACCACATTTAAATTGTTTATTACTTACGAACGGTAAGGGTTGCTGAGTTTTATATAGGGGCACAATTAAGCACAAATGAAGCACAAACGTTTGGTATATGTTTCATTGTTTGTACTTCACAGGTGGTTGCTCGGCGTGAAGTTGGCAACCACATTTAAATTGTTTATTACTTACGAACGGTAAGGGTTGCTGAGTTTTATATAGGGGCACAATTGAGCACAAACGAAGCACAAACAATTGGTATATGTTTCATCGTTTGTGCTTCAGAAGTGGTTGCTAGGCGTGAAGTTGGCAACCACATTTAAATTGTTTATTACTTACGAACGGTATGGGTTGCTGAGTTTTATTTAGGGGCACAATTGAGCACAAACGAAGCACAAACGTTTGGCATAAATTTCATTGTTTGTGCTTTCCGGTGGTTGCTAACTTCACGGACCCCACAACTTAATCATTAAAATGACATCCGAACATTGAATGTTTATTATCTGATTGGTACCACGTTTTGGTCACTTTTGCATGTCCAATGCTAAAATTATCCATAGTATGGATCCTAAAGAATGATTATGAATGTTTTAGCAAAAACATCCATTTCAAGAATAGATAAAATCTGACTTTACTTTTGTAAAAACATATAAATATTTGCTTCCGCGCCCGAATTTTATAATTCTTCATCATAGTTTAGCTAAAAGAAAACATTGCAACAAGAAAATTGCTACTTTAAGTATGGTAGGTATTCTAGAATCCAGCCCATGTAGCTTACAATATTCAACGTATTCATCAAGAATAGGTAAAATCTGACTTTATTTTTGTAAAAAATCATATAAATATTTGCTTCCGCGTCCTAATTTTATAATTCTTCATTATATTTTAGCTAAAGGAAAACATTGCAAAAAGAAAATTGCTATTTCAGTTGTGGTAGGTATTCTAGAATCCAGCCCATGTAGCTTACAATATACAACGTATTCATTAAAATGACTCCCGAAAATTAAATGTTTATTATTTAACAGGTACCACGTTTTAGTCACTTTTGCATGTCCAATGTTTAAAACCATCCATAGTATAGATCCTTAAGCAAGAATATGAATGTTTTAACAAAAATATCCATTTCAAGAATAGGTAAAATCTGACTTTATTTTTGTAAAAAATCATATAAATATTTGCTTCCGCGCCCGAATTTTATAATTCTTCATCATAATTAAGCCAAAAGAAAACATTGCAACAAGAAAATTGCTATTTCAAGTGTGGTAGGTATTCTAGAATCCAGCCCATGTAGTTTACAATATACAACGTATTCACTAAAATGATACCCGAAAATTAAATGTTTATTATCTGATTGGTACCACGTTTTGGTCACTTTTGCATGTCCAATGCTTAAAACCATCCATACTATAGATCCTAAAGCATGAATATGAATGTATTAACAAAAATATCCATTTCAAGAATAGAAAAAATCTGACTTTATTTTTGTCAAAATCATATAAATATTTGCTTCCGCACCTTAATTTTATAATTCTTCATCATATTTTATCTAAAAGAAAACATTGCAACAAGAAAATTTCTATTTTAAGTATGGTAGGTATTCTAGAATCCAGCCCATGTAGCTTACAATATACAACGTATTTATCAAGAATAGGTAAAAACTGACTTTATTTTTGTAAAAAATCATATAAATATTTGCTTCCGAGCCCGAATTTTATAATTCTCCATTATATTTTAGCTAAAAGAAAACATTGCAACAAGAAAATTGCTATTTCAAGTGTGGTAGGTATTCAAGAATCCAGCCCAGGTAGCTTACAATATACAACTTATTTATTAAAATGACACTCGAAAATTGAATGTTTATTATCCGATTGGTACCACGTTTTGTTCACTTTTGCATGTCCAATACTAAAATTATCCATAGTATGGATCCTACAGCATGAATATGAATGTTTTAGCAAAAATATTCATTTCAAGAATAGGTAAAATCTGACTTTATTTTTGTAAAAAATCTAATAAATATTTGCTTCCGCGCCCGAACTTTATAATTCTTCATCATATTTTAGCTAAAAAAAGCATTGCAACAAGAAAATAGCTATTTCAAGTGTGGTAGGTATTCTAGAATCCAGCCCATGTAGCTTACAATATACAACGTATTCATCAAGAATAGATAAATTCTAAATTTATTTTTGTTAAAAACCATATAAATATTTGCTTTCTCGCCCGAATTTTATAATTCTTAATCATATTTTAGCTAAAAAAAACATTGTAACAAGAAAATTGCTTTTTAAAGTGTGGTAGGTATTCTAGAATCCAGCCCAGGTGGCTTACAATACACAACTTATTCATTAAAATGACATCCGAACATTGAATGTTTATTATCTGATTGGTACCACGTTTTGGTCACTTTTGCATGTCCAATGCTAAAATTATCCATAGTATGGATCCTAAAGAATGATTATGAATGTTTTAGCAAAAACATCTATTTCAAGAATAGATAAAATCTGACTTTACTTTTGTAAAAACATATAAATATTTGCTTCCGCGCCCGAATTTTATAATTCTTCATTATATTTTAGCTATAAGAAAACATTGCAACAAGAAAATTGCTATTTCAAGTATGGTAGGTATTCTAGAATCCAGCCCATGTATCTTACAATATACAACGTATTCATCAAGAATAAGTAAAATCTGACTTTATTTTTGTAAAAAATCATATAAATATTTGCTTTCGCGCCCGAATTTTATATTTGTTTATTATATTTAGCTAAAGGAAAACATTGCAACAAGAAAATTGCTATTTCAAGTGTGGTAGGTATTCTAGAATCCAGCCCATGTAGCTTACAATATACAACGTATTCATTAAAATGACACCCGAAAATTGAATGTTTATTATCTAACCGATACCACGTTTTGGTCACTTTTGCATGTCTAATGCTTAAAACCATCCATACTATAGATCTTAAAGCATGAATATGAATGTTCTAACAAAAATATCCATTTCAAAAATAGAAAAAATCTGACTTCATTTTTGTAAAAAATCATATAAATATTTGCTTCCGCGCCTGAATTTTATAATTCTTCATCATATTTTAGCTAAAAGAAAACATTGCAACAAGAAAATTTCTATTTCAAGTATAGTAGGTATTCTAGAATCCAGCCCATGAAGCTTACAATATACAACGTATTTAACAAGAATAGGTAAAATATGACTTTATTTTTTTTTAAATCATATAAATATTTGCTTCCGCGCCCGAATTTTATAATTCTTCATCATCAAGAAAATTGCTATCTCAAGTGTGGTAGGTATTCTAGAATCTAGCCCATGTAGCTTACAATATACAAATTATTCATCAAGAATAGGTAAAATCTCACTTTATTTTTGTAATAAATCATATAAATATTTGCTTTCGCGCACGAATTTTATAATTCTTCATCATATTTTAGCTAAAAGAAAACATTGCAACAAGTAAATTGCTATTTCAAGTGTGGTAGGTATTCTACAATCCAGCCCATGTAGCTTACAATATACAACGTATTCATTAAAATGACACCCGAAAATTGAATGTATATTACCTGATTGGTACCACGTTTGGTTCACTTTTGCATGTCCAATGCTTAAAACCATCCATAGTATAGATCCTAAAGCATGAATATGAATGTTTTAACAAAAATATCCATTTCAAGAATAGGTAAAATTTGACTTTATTTTTGTAAAAAATCTCATAATTATTTGCTTTCGCGCCCGAATTTTATAATTCTTCATCATAATTTAGCTAAAAGAAAACATTGCAACAAGAAATTTGCTATTTCAAGTGTAGTAGGTATTCTAGAATCCAGCCCATGTTGCTTACAATATACAACGAATTCACTAAAATGATACGCGAAAATTGAATGTTTATTATCTAATAGGTACCACGTTTTGGCACTTTTGTATGTCCAATGCTTAAAACCATGCATAGTATAGATCCTAAAGCATAAATATGAGTGTTTAAAAAAAAATATCCATTTCAAGAATAGTTAAAATCTGACTTTATTTTTCTAAAAATTCATATAAATATTTGCTTCCGCGCCCGAATTTTATAATTCTTTATCACAATTTAGATAAAAAAAAACATTGCAACAAGAAAATTACTATTTCAAGTGTGGTAGTTATTCTAGAATCCAGCCCATGTAGCTTACAATATACAACGTATTCATTAAAATGACACCCGAAAATTGAATATTTATTATCTGATTGGTACCACAATTTGGTCACCTTTGTCCAATGCCTAAAACCATCTATAATTTAGATCTGAAAGCATGAATATGAATGTTTTAACAAAAATATCCATTTCAAGAATAGGTAAAATCTGACTTTATTTTTGTAAAAAATTATATAAATATTTACTTCCGCGCCGGAATTCTATAATTCTTTATCATATTTTAGCTAAAAGAAAACATTGCAACAAGAAAATTGCTATTTCAAGTGTGGTAGGCATTCTAGAATCCAGACCATGTAGCTTACAATGTAAAACGTATTCATCAAAAATTGGTAAAATCTGACATTCTTATTGTATAAAATCATATAAATATTTGCTTCAGCGCCCGAATTTTATAATTCTTCATCATATTTCAGTTAAAAGTAAACATTGCAACAAGAAAATTGTTATTTAAAATGTAGTAGGTATTCTAGAATACAGCATATGTAGCTTACAGTATACCACGTATTCATTACAAAGCTACCCGAAAATTAAATGTTTATTATCTGATTTGTACCACGATTTAGTCATTTTTGCATGTCTAATGCTTAAACCATCCATAGTATAGATCCTAAAGCGTGAATATGAATATTTTAACAAAAATATCCATTTCAAAAATAGGTAAAATCTGTCTTTGTTTTTGTAAAAAATCATATAAATATTTGCTTCCGCGGCCGAATTTTATAATTCTTCATCATATTTTAGCTAAAAGAAAACATTGCAACAAGAAAATTGCTATTTCAAGTGTGGTAGGTATTCTAGAATCCAGCCCATGTAGCTAACAATATACAACGTATTCATCATGAATAGGTAAAATCTGACTTTATTTTTGTGAAAAATCATATAAATATTTGCTTCCGCGCCCGAAATTTATAATTTTTCATCATATTTTAGCTAAAAGTAAATATTTCAACAAGAAAATTGCTATATCAAGTGTGGTAGTTATTCTAGAATCCAGCCCATGTAGCTTACAATATACAACGTATTCATTAAAATGACACCCGAAAATTGAATATTTATTATCTGATTGGTACCACAATTTGGTCACCTTTGCATGTCCAATGCCTAAAACCATCCATAGTTTAGATCCGAAAGCATGAATATGAATGTTTTAACAAAAATATCCTTTTCAAGAATAGGTAAAATCTGACTTTATTTTTGTAAAAAATCATATAAATATTTGCTTCCGCGCCGGAATTTTATAATTCTTTATTATATTTTAGCTAAAAGAAAACATTGCAACAAGAAAATTGCTATTTCAAGTGTAGTAGGTATTCTAGAATCCAGCCCATGTTGCTTACAATATACAACGTATTCATTAAAATGACACCCGAAAATTGAATATTTATTATCTGATTGGTATCACGTTTTGGTCACCTTTGCATGTCCAATGCCTAAAACCATCCATAGTATAATTCCTGAAGCATGTATAAGAATGTTTTAACAAAAATAACTATATCAAGAACAGGTAAAATCTGACTTTATTTTTGTAAAAAATCATATAAATATATGTTTCCGCGCCCGAATTTTATAATTCTTCATCATATTTTAGCTAAAAGAAAACACTGCAACAAGAAAATTGCTATTTCAAGTGTGATAGGTATTCTAGAATCCAGCCCATGTAGCTTACAATATACAATGTATTCACTAAAATGATACCAGAAAATTGTATGTTTATTATCTGATTGGTACCACGTTTTGGTTACTTTTGCATCTCCAATGCTAAAATTAACCATAGTATGGATTCTAAAGCATGAATATGAATGTTTTAGCAAAAATATCCCTTTCAAGAATAGGTAAAATCAGACTTTATTCATGTACATGTCATATAAATATTTGCTTCCGCGCCCGAATTTTATAATTCTTTATCACATTTTAGCTAAAAGAAAACATTGCAACAAGAAAATTGCTATTTCAAGTGTAGTAGGTGTTCTAGAATCCAGCCCATGTAGCTTACAATATACATTGTATTCATTAATATGACACCCGAATATTGAAAGTTTATAAGCTGATTGGTACCACATTTTGGTCACTTTTGCATGTCCAATGCAAAAATTATCCATAGTATAGATCCTAAAGCATGAATACAAATGTTTAACAAAAATATCCGTTTCAAGATTATGTAAAATCTGACTTAATTTTTGTAAAAAATCATATAAATATTTGCTTACGCGCCCGAATTTTATAATTATTCATCATATTGTAGCTAAAAGAAAACATTGCAACAAGAAAATTGCTATTTCAAGTGTGGTAGGTAATCTAGAATCCAGCCCATGTAGCTTACAATATACAACGTATTCATTAAAATGACACCCGAAAATTGAATGTTTATAATCTGATTAGTACCACGTTTTGGTCACTTTTGCATGTCCAATGCTTAAAACCATCCATACTATAGATCCTAAAGCATGAATATGAATGTTTTAACAAAAACAGCCATTTCAAGAATAGGTAAAATTTAACTTTATTTTTGTAAAAAATCATATAAATATTTGCTTCTGCGCCCAAATTTTATAATTCTTCATCATAATTTAGCTAAAAGAAAACATTGCAACAAGAAAAATGCTATTTCAATGTGGTAGGTATTCTAGAATCCAGCCCATGTAGCTTACAATATACAACGTATTCATTAGTATGACACCTGAAAATTGAATGTTTATTAACTGATTTGTACCACGTTTTGGTTACTTTTGCATGTCTAATGCTAAAATTATCAGTAGTATACAGAGTGTTCCATTTAAGCGTGCCACCATTGCTATCTAGTGAACTATAAGAGCTACGAGGTTAGGTAAATTAGCAATGAACCACCATTTTACAAGACTATTACAATGAGCAAAAAAAATATTTTTTCCGACCAGTGGTTTTAAAATACGGGACACAACTTTCTTATTTTAAATGGGAACATATGTTTATTTTTAGGTTATTCGATAGAGTATTTTTCCTGAATTCAAGGATATGTACATATCATTTACTAGTATAACAAAATAATTAAGAAAAATGCATGTTAGATTTATTTATATTTTATTTATATCTGGCTGAAACAAGAGTGCTGTGGTTAGAAAACATAGACATAATGTTCAATCTTACATTGTTTGATTATTTTTTGTTAAATTTTATTTCCTTCAACTGTCAGTTTTAAGAAGAAAATAAAAAAATCATATAAATATTTGCTTCCGCGCCCGAATTTTATAATTCTTTATCATATTTTAGCTAAAAGAAAACATTGCAACAAGAAAATTGCTATTTCAAGTGCGGTAGGTATTCTAAAATCCAGCCCATGTAGCTTACAATATACAACGTATTCATTAAAATGACACCCGAAAATTGAATGCTTATTCTCTGATTGGTACCACGTTTTGGTCACTTTTGCATGTCCAATGGTAAAATTATCCATAGTATAGATCCTAAAGCATGAATATGAATGTTTTAACAAAAATATCCGTTTCAAGATTATGTAAAATCTGACTTTATTTTTGTAAAAAATCATATAAATAATTGCTTCTGCGCCCGAATTTTATTATTCTTATTCATATTTTAGCTAAAAAAACATTGCAACAAGAAAATTGCTATTTCAAGTGTGGTAGGTGTTCTAGAATCCAACCCATGTAGCATACAATATACAACGTATTCATCAAGAAAAGGTAAAATCTGACTTTATTTTTGTAAAAACTCATATAAATATTTGCTTCCGCGCCCGAATTTTATAATTTTTCATCATGTTTTAGCTAAAAGAAAACATTGCAACAAGAAAATTGCTATTTCAAGTGTGGTAGGTAATCTAGAATCCAGCCCATGTAGCTTACAATATACAACGTATTCATTAAAATGACACCCGAAAATTGAATGTTTATTATCTGATTGGTACCACGTTTTGGTCACTTTTGCATGTCCAATACTTAAAACCATCCATTGTATAGATCCTAAAGCATGAATGTGAATGTTTTAACAAAAACATCCATTTCAAGAATAGGTAAAATCTGACTTTATTTTTGTAAAAAATCATATAAATATATGCTTCCGCACCCAAATTTTATAATTCTTCATTATATTTTAGCTAAAAGAAAACATTGCAACAAGAAAATTGCTATTTCAAGTGTGGTAGGTATTCTAGAATCCAGCCCATGTAGCTTATAATATACAACGTATTTATTAATATGACATCCGAAAATTGAATGTTTATTATCTGATTGGTACCTCGTTTTGGTCTAATACTAAAATTATATATAGTATACAGGGTGTTCCATTTAAGCGTGCCACCATTGCTATCTAGAGAACTATAAGAGCTACGAGGTTGGTTAAATTAGCAAAGAACCACAATTTTACAAGACTATTACAATGAGTAAAAAAATATTTTTTTTGACCAGTGGTGCTCAAAATACGGGACACAACTTTCTTATTTTAAATGGTAACATTTGTTTATTTTTGGTTATTCGATAAAGTATTTTTTTCTGAATTCATCGATATGTACGTATCATATACTAATATAACAAAATAATTGAGAAAAATGCATGTTAGATTTATTTATATTTTATTTATATCTGGCTGAAACAAGAGTGCTATGGTTACAAAACATAGACATAATGTTCTATCTTACATTGTTTGATTATTTTTTGTTAAATTTTATTTTCTTAAACTGTCAGTTTTAAGAAGAAAATTAATTGTTTTCTATCCAAAGCACTCTTATTTCAGCCAGATATAAATAAAATGTAAATAAATCTAGCATGCATTTTTCTCAATTATTTTGGTATATTAGTATATGATACTAGCGAATTCTTGGCTACGCCGAGCATTCCCTAGAGCTCCGCTGTCAGTGCAAAAAACAAATGCCGATCGACATGAAACAATTATTTCATATTTCCACGTCAGGCCTCACCGAGACCTTTCATTAGATTGCAAACACGATATAATTCTAATAATTTTATGCATAAAACAAAAGCCGGTCGACATGAAACATTTTTGTCATTTATGTACCCCAACTCTCACCGAGACCTTTCATTTGGTACCATACGCGACATATTTTTGACAACTTTCTGCATAAATCAAAATTCCATCGACATGAAACATTTTTATTATATCTACACGCTAGCCCACACCGAGACTTTTCATTTGATACCAAACACTATATACTTGTGACAACCTTTTGCAAAAAACAAAAGCCGATCGAAATTGACCATTTTCGTTAATTCTGCACACCAGCCTTTATTTAAACCTTTCATTTGATACCATACACCACACACTTCTGACAACTTTTTGCAAAAAACAAATACCGATCAACATAGCACATTTTTGTCGCTAGCCCTCTCGGAGACCTTTCATTTGATACCAAACACGACATACTTCTGACAACTTTTTGCATAAAACAAAAGCCGATCGACATAGAACATTTTTGTCAATTTTGCACGCTAGCCCTCAACGAGACCTTTCATTTGAGACCAAACTCGATATACCTTTGAGAATTTTTTTCAAAAAACAAAAGCCGATCAACATTGACCTTTTTTGTTAATTCTATACGCCAGCTCTTATCGAGCCTTTTCATTTGATACCAAACACCACATACTTCTCACAACTTTTTCCAAAAAACAAAAGCCGTTCGATATAGAACTTTTTTGTTCATTCTGCACGCTAGCCCTCATCGTGACCTAGCCTAATATAACATTCACTGTCTTCAGTAACGTTCATTTGGGAATATTTGTTCTTTGTTTAGTTACTTTATTAAACATTTGGCAATATTGACTTATGTAATTCGAAAATATCCAAACATGACTTTTTTCTGACAACATTTTGCAAATTCTAATTTATGTAGAAAATTTTTGTCATTCGTGCACACCAGTCCGTATTGTGTCGTTTCCTTAAAACCTAAGGACGACCTACTTCTAACAACTTTTTACGAAAAACAAATGTAGATCGACATGACACATTTTTTTTGTCATTTTAAAACTGGCCCTTATGGTTTCCTTTCTTTTGATAAAAAACACACATTCAATTTATTTTATTTAGGAATATTTGATATTTATTTGGTTACTTTATAATTTGGCAACACTGTTTGTATTAAAAAATAGTAGTTAATTTTTAAATTTATAAATTAATATTGTCAATCCTAATACAACTGCCACCGTCTTCATTGAAGTTAGTTTAGGAATATTTGGTTTTAATTTAGTTCCTTCATTACAAATTTGGCAACATTTCCTTTTGACATTGGAAACGTCAAAATTTATTTTAATTAAATACGTTATGTTTTAAATTTAAATTAATTGTAACACCTTTGGTCAAGACTATTATGCATGATACTGTATTCATTTCTTTAATATCAATGTTCTATTTGAAAATACAATCGTTTAAAGTTTACAGACTGTTTGTCAAAAGTGACAGATGATAGCGTGATTCTTTTTAAATTTAGACATGGCTACTAGGATCTTTAGTTTCAAGATTGTTTCAAAATTAAAAAAGCAAAAACTGCTCGACGTAAAAATATGAAACACAAAAAGGCACACCTACGCATCATTCTCTACAACTTGATATTATTATACATAACAATTTCATAAATGGTTAAGGCTGTAGGTTTGTCCGAAAATATGGCGATCGTCATGATGAAAATAAATATAGATTAGGACACATGCCTTTTAGTACATAGGACTAGCGAAGGCTCAGCTACGCTGAGCTTCCCTAGGCCTCCGGCATCAATGAAATATTTACAGTTGACGGCTAATTTCATTCCTGTACACCAGTTCTCGACGAGACCTTTCATATAATACACGACATACTTCTGACAAATTTTGCAAAAAAACAAAAGCCGATCGACCTGGCAAATTTTTGTTATTTCAATATGGCTGCACTACTTGAGTGCTTTCATTTGATACCAAACACGGCATACTTCTGACAACTTTGTGCATAAAACAAAAGTCGATCGACATGGAACATTTTTGTCATTTCTGCACGCTAGCCCACAACGAGACCTTTCATTCGATACGAAACATGACATATTTCTAACAATTTTTTGAAAAATACAAAAGCCGGTCGACGTAAAATGTATTTCTCATTTAGAGCCTTTTCACACACTTTGGATCCGACGGCCGGCAGCCGGGTATTTATTCCAAGTAGCACTGCGATGGCCTATTTACCCCGGTCAAGAAAATTCATTTACATTTTGTCTTACGACAATGCCGCGTGAACGCATTAATGCTTTGTGGATTTTATACAGACGACTTTGCCGTCAAAAAATAATTGTCCTTCAATTCATTAAAATGTTGCCTCAATAAATAAAAAAAAAACAGGGTCGAGGTGGTCTCGAACCAGGTCTTGTAGATTATTTATATTATGAATCCGCCCTCTTATCCACTCGGGTATGAAGCATTTTGTTTTAGACGTTTCTTATTCGAAAATATGAAGGATAACCTTCAAAATATAATTTATTTTATCAAATATTTCAGTTAGAAAAGGCCATATTACGCAACATTTGGTTTTATTAGATGCAAAATTAACTAATCTAACTAACGATACCATATACACCCGATTTTATTTACCGGGACAGATGGAAACAGCAAAAAACTGTTTTCCCATGTTATTTCCCTATGTCAAGGTTTTCAGTATTCACCCTGTACTCCTGTACACATAATTTTTATAGGTTTAACAATACCGTTTACACCAGTCTTTGTAAAATTTGTTTGTATGTATATCATAAAAAAGAACAATATTTTTAACAGTTTAAAAAAATCACATAGATGGCACTAATTATGAAATTTATTGCATCTGCTAAAGAAGGAATCGATATAATTACTTAACAATTAAATATTTTTATATTTAATTATGTATATATTTGGTTTGGGCTAGCATAGGCGGAACATTTAGGAAGGGTCTCAACAACAATGGACAGTGATAGCTGCTCAGCAGACGAACGTAAAAGAAAAACAGACGCAGAAGAAGGTGCAGAACCATTTAAAAAAAGTAAAAGGCTGATAAGAACGCCCATAAAAATGACTAGACACCATGATGAACAAAATAAACAAGAAAGTACCAGAGATGAATTAAAAGATCTTATGAAAGAAGTCTTAACAGAAATCAAGGAAATAAGAACCGAGAATAAAGAATTGAGAGAACAGCTAATACTTCTGAAAAAGGAAAATGAAAATCTAAAAACTGATATGAAAGAAATAAGAGAAGGAATGACGGAAATGAAAGATATGAGAGAAGGAATTATGAAAATGGAGTTAAAAATAGAACAACTAGAAAGAGAAAGGAGAAAGCGTAATCTAGTAGTGAAGGGGATAAATATAGATACAACTGATCGAAACGCTATCATAACAACTGTGGGAAATTTCATTAAATCACATTTGAAAGTAGAAGCTGAAATCTTAACAGCCACGAAAATTAACAACAAAACATGTGTAATAGAAGTACGAAATTATGATGACAAACTGAAGATACTGCAAGCGAAAAGTAAATTACGCAAGTTAAGGGATCTTGTAGTTTTCATAAACAATGATCTCACTCCAAACGAGAGATTTATACAAAAGAAAATAATGGAAAAGGCAGACGAAGCGAGAAGAGAAAAAAAAGATGTAAAAGTGGGATATAAAAAACTAATTATAAACGAAAAAATATGGAAATGGAATAACAAAGAAAACTGCCTAGAGATAGAAACAAATGTCAAGGACCCAAAAAAGTAATCATAAATATACAGGATGGAACCAAGACGATGACTTACGCAAAGAAAAGGAAACAGAATAGGTTTAAGTTCAAGGAAATCAAAAGAAAAGATCAAGGAAAGGTAATAGGAGATAATAAATTTGATATAATAAAAAAAGAGACTATACGATGGGGAACATGGAATATCAGAAGTTGGAATGGAAAGGAAATAGAATTAATAGACGAATTTGAAAAAGCAGGATTAGAGATCTTAAGCCATTACTGAAACAAAAAAGAAAGGTAAAGGAATCACAAAATTAAAAAACAATCACATACTAATATACAGCGGCGTGGAAAATAATGATAGAGCTAGTGCTGGAGTGGGATGCATAATAAACGGAAGATTGGAACAATCTATAAGACAATGGAAATGCGTAAATGAAAGAATACTAATAATTCAACTAGAAGATGAAACCAACATAACAGTAAATATAATGATAGTATATGGAATTAACGAGGATGAGAACAAAGCAAATAAAGATGAATTTTGGGATAAACTACAAATAGAATATGAACAACTAGAAGAACCAGTGTATCTATTAGGAGATTTTAACGCTAGGGTGGGAAATAAAAACAAGAGTTTGGAAGAAATAATGGGAATACATGGAGAATCGACCAAAAATAACAATGGAAATAGACTCATAGACTTCTGTATAATAAACGGACTAGTAATACTAAACACTTTCTTTGAACATAAAGAAATCCACAGATATACTAGAGAAGAAAAGAGCAGAGGCGAAAAATCAATAATAGACTACTTTATATGTAACAAGACACAAAGGAAAAAAGTGAATGATGTAAGAGTAAAAAGGGGTAGTGAAATAGGAAGCGATCATTATCTGGTTATCGCGGAAATAAAAGCGAATGAAAGGGAAATAAGAAAAATACAGGAGATAAGTAAGAAGGAAAGAGAAATATTAAAATTTAGAATAGAAAAACTAAAAGTTAAACAGATAAGGGAAAAATATCAAAATTATATCAAAGAATTAATAAAAGACACAACAAAACCCAACTGCAACAACATAGAAGAAATGTGGAGCACTTTTAAACACATATTAACAGAAGCAACCAGGAGAGCATGCGGAACTATCAAAAACACACACAACAGAAAACAAACACATTGGTGGAGTGAAAAAGTAAAAGAAGAAGTCAAGAAAAAGAAACAAAAATGGAAAAAATATCTAAATACCAAAAGGATGGAAGACTATGAAGAATACAAAAGACAAAGAAAATCAACAAAAGAAGAAATAAGAAAAGCAAAAGAGAGCACATGGGAAGAATTCGGGAACACATTGGAAGAAAACTTCAAGGAGAATCAGAAATTATTCTACAGAACCCTCAAAAGCTGTAAGAAAGAAAAACCCCAATACTTAAGCAGCTGCTAGACAAAGAGGGAAAAATAATAAAAGAAGACAAAGAAATAATGAATAGGTGGAAAATACATTTTGAAGAACTATTAGAAGAAATCCACATTACCAACGAGAACAGGGAAAACAAAAGTACAGAATTAGAGACCACAGGATTATCAAAAGATATAGAAAACATAACGGAGGAAGAAATGAAAACAGTACTCCAAAAATTAAGAAATGGTAAAGCACCTGGACATGACGGCATAAGAGCAGAACAATTGAAATACATGGGCGAGGAAGGGGAACAAATACTCCTGTTAATACTAAATCGAATATGGGAAACAAGACAAATACCAAAGGACTGGGAGAAGGCAGTGATATTCCCCATCCACAAAAAGGGTGATAATAGAAATTGTAATAACTATAGGGGAATTTCATTACTATGCACAACGGCGAAAATTTATGAAGCGGTATTGGAAAATAAACTAAGACAAGCAACAAATAAAACATTGGAAAAATCACAAAGCGGATTTATGAAAGGGCATTCTACTCAAGATCATATTTTCACAATAAGAAAACTATCCGAAAAGACCTTAAGACAAGACAGAAAACTATATATAGCATTTTTAGATCTAGAAAAAGCTTTTGATAGAGTACCGCGGAACAAGATGTGGAAAATATTAAAGGAAAGAAAAGTCAATGAACAACTAATAGAAGAATAAAAAGCATATATAGTAACACTACCAATTATGTAAGAACGGGGAATAACACATCAGAAGAATTCGTCACAAAACAAGGACTAAGACAAGGAGGAGCATTAAGCCCGTTGTTGTTTATAATATTCCTTGATAACATCATGAAAAGGATAAAAGACAGAACCAAAAAAATGGAAGTAGGGTACCACAACTTAAAAAGAATCACGATATCAGAGTGCGCATTTGCAGACGATCTTGCATTATTAGCAACAAAAGAAGAGGATTTGCAACACAACGTAAACCTATGGAACGAAGAATTGAATAAGCACAACATGACTATAAATGTAGCCAAAACAAAGATCATGGTGATATCGAGGGAAGAAACAACAACAGACATAAAAATAAATGGAAGACAAATAGAACAGGTAGAAAGTTTTACATACCTAGGACAAACACTGAACAACAAAGGAAGCCTAGAACAAGAAATAAACAACAGAATAGTGGCAGCAAATAAAAGCTATCATGCTATGAACAAAATAATCCTGAACAATAAACAAGTAAAGAAGAGGACCAAAATGACGCTCTACAAAACAATATACAGACCAATACTTACATATGGATGTGAAACATGGACAATGAACCAACGAATGAAAAGCAGAATACAAGCCTCAGAAATGAAATACCTAAGGCGAGTAGAAGGGGTAACAAGACTCGACAGAATAAGAAACGAAGAGATTAGAACAAGACTAGAAATAGAAAATATACAAAATAACATAGCGAAAAAACAACTTGCTTGGTACGGCCACCTCGTAAGAATGGCAGAAGACAGCCAAACAAAATTAATATGGAATTCAAGGACGGGGAAAAAGAACAGCAGGGGAAGACCACAAAAGACATGGGAGAACAACGTACAAGAAATATTAAATAGAAACAATATCAGCTGGCAAGAAGCAAGAAAATTAGCAAAAAGTAGAAAAGATTGGAAAGACCTAATTAACAGAATTAAATAAATAGAGAAATAATCTCGACACCCTATAGGGTAAAAGAGATTTAAATAGATTATATATATATATATATATATATATATATATATATATATATATATATATATATATATATATATTTTAAAATAATATTTTTAGGCATAAATGAAATTTATTATTCTAAGCGAAAACAAGAACATAATAATATTTTGAATACGTGACATACCAAACTAACTGGTGGTGCCAGTGTTGTTTTATTTATTTCCAAATCACCTGTATGATGTGAAAAGAAAAAAACTTGAATCCCCAGAGTAAATCTTAAGGGCTTTTATAATATTTAATATTGAAAATAATGTTATGAAATATTTGATCAAAATGCATAAAAATTTATTACATTATAATTAAAACTTATTTAGAACAATCTGTATGAAATATTTAAAAAAAAGTCGCTAATCCTTGGAATTATTGTAGATAGAAACTTCTCATCTTTTTCTACGAATAATGTAATGGCAAACGGTAATATAAAGTATGTGCTTTGAAAAGTGGACTTGTGTGTAATATTTGTCGGACTTCTTGAGTTTAACGTTACTATTTTAATGGAATTCTAAATCATTTACAGCTGATTTTTTATTTTGTAAATCTACAATGAATTTGTTTTGACAGGAATAAGGACATTTTATTTCCAAAAGTTCAAATCCGTTTTCTTTTTTGATAAAACCATCATCACTACATGCTAAGTATGGTTGGTTAGATAATATTACAACACTACAAGTCCAATTTCTTGTATAATATATTAGTTGAAGCTTGAAATACTGATTTCGCTTCAGTTTTGGTTTCCAAGCCATAACGCATAGCTTGATTACAATAAAAATTGTAGCCATTGATTCTTAATAACAACATTTTCATTATAATAATCACTGTCATATTTTCTCTGTACCAATCTAATTCTATTGGTACATATGTACATCTACAATGAAAGAGTTCATTGCAGAATATGTAGTTTTATGGGGATTTTTTAATTTGCATTTAATTTCCCTATAGGTATAATACTTTATGCACTCGTTTCAGACAAAATTTCTTTGCTTATGTTCTGAAAATGTAAAAAGAATATCAAGAAAATTTCCAGTCGTGTTTTTGTAGAATGGTTTTATTGAAACTTTGTGATATTTTTCAACCTGCGTTTATAAAGTCTTGTTCCAAATGATAGACTGATCAGTTTTGGACTGTATTTTAGAATTCTTATTTAAATGTGACTTCACTACACATATACAATTGAAGGTAAAATTATAGAAATAACACATATGTAAACAAATACTTTGTTTCTTGCAGTAGTTTCATTTGTACAAGTTGTGATACACAATACATTGCTAACTTCTTTACATTTCTTAATAAAATAAATTCTCTTTATGATAATATAGCAAAATGAATTCTGGATTCCGCAAAAATCGCTCCTGTGTAGATAACTCCTAATAGCCATGTCTAAATTTAAGAAAAATCACGCTGTCATCCGTCACTTTGACAATCAGACTATGAACGATTATATCTTCTTATAGAGTATTGATATCAAAGATTTAAATACAATTTCATGAATAATAGACTTCAGCAAAGGTGCTACAACTAATTTAAGTTTAAAACATAACGTATTTAATTAATATAAATTTTGATGTATCCAATGTCAACAGTCAATATTGCCAAATGTATGACGAAGTAACTAAATTAAAACCAAATATTCCTAGACTAACTTCACTGAAGACGCTGGCAGTTGTATTAGGATTGACAATATTAATTTATAAATTTGAAAATTAACTACTATTTAATTTTATTTCGTGTTTGATTTAAAATGAAATATAAATATAGTAGTAATAAAATTTCCTTGAATAAATGTGTATTTTTATAGTTAGTTATTTGAAATTCCACTGTTTGAGAACCGATTTTTTATTCAGTTTAACGTTTAAAAATTCAAATATTATTTGGAAACAATAGCACTATTTACAGTTAAAAGTAAGCAATTCTTAATTACAATATATTATACTGGAGTTTTTCTCAGTTCTCTACTTACATTTTTATTCCAAAGAAAAAATATGAACAAAAATTGTATAAAATGAAACTGTCAACTAACTTTCGGAATGTCGGTAACATAGGTATCATAATTAAAACATGACTACTAATTTTATTCCGTGGAAGCTAATTTTTTTTCTTTGTAATACTGCAGTCTTTTCAATAACGATATTTAATTTTATTTCGTGTTTGATTAAAAATGAAATATAAATCTAGTAGTAATAAAATCTCATTGAATAAATGTGTAATTTTATAGTTATATGAAACTCCACGGTTTGAGAACCGATTTGCTTCAAAATTTACTTCACACAACATTTATAAAAATAAATTTACAAATAACAATTAAAACTTTTTAAAACGACACATCGCTATTAAACATTTCTTTGAACTATAATTTTGATCAGTTAGATTTGATTATGTTATTATAAAAACGTATCAGAACTGCTGTGCTTACAAAAGAAATTTTTATAATGAAACTTATGAATTGCAAGTGTAAATAATGTCATTTTAAAATTAGGTTTTACTTTTATATTTGTTAGATAATAAAGTTAAAATTTGCCTCATGAAGATGATTATTTCATTATTTTTACTTACTTGAGTTTCGCCGATATGCCAGCATTTTTCTCGGGCGGGAAAATTAAATTATGCAGTACTGACCCAAGATAAATTTTTTGTTTTTCGATAATACGAATAAATACGAAATATTTTTTTTAAGAAAATTGTATTAAAAGAAAGAAATTTGAAGCATTTAAAATCAGTTTTCTTCAACAGATGTATAATTATAACTTAGATACACAAAATAGGAAAGTTATATATTATTAAAATATTACAATAAATAATAATGACAATAAACTGTGTTGTAAAAATCTTCTAGGCGGAACGAATTAGTCTTCAGGATTCCCTGTAAATGCTAACGGAAAACCGCCAAAAACGTTAGCAAAAGACGATAACTAAACAAAAAGAATAATGTGAAAGAATGAATCGAACCGGTAATAACACTTACATTATTTAAATATATTGGAATTGCCTGAAAGAAAGAGCGTTTTCCGAAGAAGCAGTGGGCCAAACGACCAATTCAGATTTAACCTTTTCAAATTTTCTTTTAGTTTCAGAGAAAAACGAAAACAGGTCGACTTATTTGAAAATAACTGGAATTATTTATTTAATTTCATTGACTGTCAATTAGAAAAATCTGTTGTAATCGTCAAAAATGTTGTCAAAAAACAACCATTTTACCTAATTCAATGCTATGGCAATCGGTCTCATGTTTATCTTTGGGGCCATTGGAAACAAATAGTTTATGCAAATTATCTTCGACCGAATGTAGAGAATTTAAAGGAGAGAATTAGAGACGCTGTGACGTCTTTAACTCTGCGGAAGAAATTCAAAGAAGTTAAATAATTGCATCGAAGACTACAATTGTGCGCTCAACAAACCGTGAATCGATTGAGTAGAATAGTTACTGTTTATATTATTTTTGTTGTTAAATTTATGAAACTAAAGTTAAAGTCATGTTAACAATAATTTCTATGATAACGCAAATTTGTTTTTTGGGGTTTACAATTAGAAAAATTCTAAGTCGAACTATGTTCGACTTTTGTCTGAGACTAAAAGAAAATTTGAAAAGGTTAAAACTGAATTGTCAGTATTGAAACATGTAAAAACTTTTATTAAGAATACATGTTTCTCGTAAAATAAAAAATAAAAATGTTTTCCTTCTTTCTAACTCGATCCGATGACATACTGTATATCAAGGCCACAGAGAATGTTAATATGAATTTTGACTTACTTTATTTGGACATTGCAAAGTTTTCTCGTAGAATTTGTCACGCAAAATTTGAAGAATGTTTCTTTCATTTCATGTAGTAATTTAAATGTTTACTTTCTGAAAATACGACGAAATTTTCCTCCAGTGATCAAACAGATATGCGTTCTGTTAAATAAAAAATAGTAATTAGTTAATTTTTTTTTTCTTTAAATATAAATGTATTTACCATTCTTGTACAACTTCGTCAATAATAATATAGTTTTTCCGATGGTAGCAGAATCGTCAGCGAATAGAGTGGTTTCCATTTTAACTTCCAAAATATTCAATATCGCTTTCCAAAGGAGGTTATTCTTGACAAGTTTTCCAAAAATATATTTTTTGTGAAACTGCTACCCTAGAAACAATGAAAACTTATATAATAAAGGAAGATAATTTTTATTCAAATGATGCCTTCGTTTTAAAATGGATTCATTTTCCAAATATTGTTTAACATCAAAGTAGTATATATTTGATTTGGACTAATAGTCTATATGCTTCCATTGAAATTTAATCCTTTTCTTGTAATATTGAATGAAGGAAATTTCCATCTCAGGATTTGATCCATTTTTCTGTATTCAGAAGGAAATATTACTAATTAATAAAAAATATGTAAACATTGAACACTTTTTTATAAAAAAAGTTTCGCCTCAGATGAAAGAACTTCTATATTAATTGCAATAGTCCAAATAAGGATATAACTCGTATTTATAATCTTCGATGTACTTCACAGGTACAATGCAATGTATACTTCAGTTTCCAATATCTATAAATATAAAATTCACAAATGATATTTTTTAGAACATAAGAAAAACATACCATTTCACATTGTCGTGAATCATGAAGATTTTTGGTATTTGTGTATCTTTATTATATAGTATGAATTTAACTTTTAATCAGTTACAAAAGTTTATCAAATCATTCTACATTTTTTTTAAGAAATATATAATTTTGAAAAAGTTTTCTGACATTATATTTTAATTTTTATTAGAAATTATTTGAGATGCCAGATAATTTTTAATACAAATAAGTTAAATAATTTAAAAATATGAATGTATAATAATATTAATAAAAATTTCATTTACATTTTAGATAATTTATAGAAATATTTTACTCAACTCAACAAAATATTCAAAGAATACGATTTGTTTACTAACTGCAGTTATTATTGTTAAAATTGTAGAATCTTTCATATAAAATAAAAAACAAATTTTGATAACCTGGCAACTCGATTTCATACAAACATTCACAAAAACATTCATACTTTTGCGATTTATTACTCTCTTATTTTTCTTTTATTGATCGCTTTGTGGTTTTTTTTTTATTATAATGTTGTAATATGCTTCATTAGCTTCATACCCACCAGCCGGTTTGTGACGAGTAATTATTATGAAGCTTATTTTTTCATATTTATTGTTTTAATTTTTTTAACCACGGGCTTTTATAATATTGAAGCAAAGTACAGCAAAAATCCCAAATACCACTGGTATAGGGTTTTAAAGTATTATGTAACAAGTCATTGTCTTGCCAAGTCTACCAAGGAATTATAGATATTATGGTACACATTATGTACATAAAAATGTAATTTAAAACAAAAAATATAAATTGAATGTACTCTTACCAAATAAATTGCAGTTAATATTTGTACTTTTGTAGTTTTTTAAAAATGAAAATATTGTTACTCAAAATCATACAACAGTGACAATGACTTGCTTACATAATACTTTAAAACCCACCAGCAGTAGTTGGAATTTTTACCATACTTTGCGGTTCTGTAGTAGTATGTAGTATATTGCCAAAAAAATGTGCATTTATATTCTGTTGCATGCATTTTGAGGTACAATGGTAGACTGGCCTGCCAACATGTTGCGATTTATTATATACTTTTGTTTAACGTCACATTTCTAATACATATTATAGAGAGACGCAACATGTTTTAACTTAAGCCTGGTATTAGATAGTTTTCGTATAACGTCTTTATTTTTTGATGGTATTAATTAAAAATTATTGACAGCAGTATTGTTTAAAAAATTAAAATTATTTTTTTATACTTACATATAAAATAGGTTTTCATTTAACTATTAAATGTAGGGACCTTTTTATCATTAAATAAAATTTTTAATTTATATTATTGAAAATATTGGTAAAACATACAATATACCAGGATGTAGACGCTATAGAAAATTTTTCTAATACTTAACCATTGCTTCATACTATTTATTTTATTTATGTTTTTCATTGTTAATATTATTTTATTAACTTTTATGTAAAGAATAGTTTTATTTATAATTGCCTTTTATAATTCTTTTTATTGTATTTTCATTTTGGCAAGGTCCGTAAAATTTGTAAAAGAAGCAATGGTATTATCAGACTTAAGTTCTTTTTTATTACCTTTTACAATATTTTACGAACCACTTTTCATGTTGGAATAATATTTAATACTTATATCAATTACATTTATTAAATATATTGCATATATTATTTAACAAATCAAATTTTACCATCATAACATTTTTTATTGTTTATATTTTAAATTCTTTCTTATTCCTTTTTATATTATTAAGTATTTCTAAATCACATTTTTAAATCATAATTATTGCTTCAACATGCTTTTATTTTATATTTTAAATTTATTATTATTGCTTTCTTATATTTTTATTTTATATTTCATATACACCATCAATAATCCTTTTTATAATATTACATGTTTTTCCGATATTATAAAAATTTTAAATTTAAAAATTTAAGGTTTTAATGAGCTTCATATGCCTAATTTCAACCAGCCATTATGTGGCGAATAATTTTGATAAAGTTTATTTTTTAATGTATTTAATTTCTCTTATATTTATTTATTTAATCACGGGCTATAATACTAAATCAAAGTACAGCAAAAATTTAAATACCACTGGTATTGGGTTTTAATGCATTATGTCCAAGCCATTGTTTTGCCATCTACCAAAGTAATTAAAAATAAAAAGGTATTTTTACCAAAAAATGTATGTTTAAATAAATTGTAGTTAATATATGTACTTTTATAGTTTTATGAATATCAAAACCTTATTTCTCAAATTCATGCAACAGTCACAATGACTTGGAGCATAACACATTAAAACCCCAAATGGTACTTAAAATTTTTACTATACTTGGCGGTTTTGTAGTATAATGCCAAAAACATAAGTACAAATTAGTATTCTGTTGCATGAGTTTTGAGATACAATGGTAGAATGGCCTGGTTGTCTGTTATCATTTATTATATACTTTTGTATATTAAATATTTTTAAATTTTACGTTCATTCATTAATTATTAAATGGATTGCAATTTTTTATATATTTTTATATGTATTTGCTAGATTTATTTAGTTTTAGTAAATTTTATTTCAATGTCTTTGACTTCAAACATTAAATATTTTTTCTTATATAGTTTTAAAATTATTTATAATGAAATTTATGTATTATTGATATTTTGTTCATAATTTTGCAATAAGTTACAAAATGACTATGACATTGTAAATATAACAATTTTTTATCATGATATCTACTTGTTCAATTTAATTTTTTTCTAAATACTCCATTTGTTCACAATTCAAATCTTTATTTTTAATATTTCAATCTGATAATTTTATCTTTACGGTTTTTAATAACCTGGCTAAGATACTGCATAATGTTCATCATGTGAAAACAATGGTTTAATACTTGCACTTTAACTTAAATTTTTTGAAAATTTGTTTATGAAAGGCTCTATATAATGTTTTTAAATTTTGAAATAATGTTTACAAATATGTACTTCATATAATAATGTTATATAATTTTTTTTTTGATTAAAATTTAATTGAAATTTTTTCATTATGATTTTAATATCTTGTTTAGTTTAAAATTTCTTTAAATACCACATTCGTCGTTATTCCTTCTTTAGAATTTTCGTTAATATTTGATTCTGGTAATTTTATTTTTAAGTTTTTAGATGACCGTACTCTCGACATTGCAACATATAATTGGCTATGAGTGAAAACTGGATTTTCTAAATTAATTCCAACAAAATTAAACGTTTGACCTTGTGATTTATTAATTGTCATTGAAAATGCTAATCGAATTGGAAATTGGCGACGTTTTAAACTGAATGGTAAATTTGTATCGGTAATTAAATCAAATCTTGGTAGATAGAGTCGGGTACCTGCACTTTGCCCGGTTAATACTTCTACATCAAGGTAATTAGTTTTCATATCTTTTATAATAAATCTTGTACCGTTACATAGCCCACGTTTTGGATTCATGTTTCTTAGTAACATTACTATTGCCCCCACTTTTAACGTTAATTTGTGAAAGGGCATTCCGGTTGGTGTTAACGCATTTAATAATTCGGTTGGATAACTAATTTTATTTTTATCATCGCCTTCACAAAAATCAGCACTGTAATATATTTTTGATTGTCCTACGATTTTATTTAATGCTTGTTCGTTTATTACCATTGTATCGTCATTTATTGGTGCTAAAATGGCGCGGTCTGTAAATTTGTGTATATTATTTGGCTCTATATCATTATCTCCAAATATATCATTAGCTAATGACGTTTGTGATACACAGTGTGCAGGAATTTTGACAACTTCAGTTAAACCATTGCCGATTTTTAGTAAATACTCAGAAAATTCTTTTTCGTCCCTATTTACACGCATGTTTTGTTTTAAAGAAAATTTTTGAAAGAGTTGCCATAAGTGACTTTTATTACACAAGTTTCTATTATTGTGGTACGATGATTTGTATAATTTACTACCGGTAAACATTGTCTGAAATCACCACCTAATACTATAACTTTCCCGCCAAATGGTACCGTATTGTTCATTAAATCTTTTAAAAGTAAATCTATTGCATTTAACGCGTGTTTCGGTATCATTGTTACTTCGTGACAGATGATTACACTTGCATCTTTTATTAGTTTGCCTGCATTACTATTCGCTTTAACTTTACATACGCAGCCGTCATTTACAAGTACTGGTAACTTGAAAACCGAATGTACAGTTTGTCCACCTTTTAATAAAGTAGCCGCTATTTCTGTCCACGCCACGGCTATTACCTTAATATTTTGACCTCTTAAAATACTGATGAGGGTATTATATAAAAATGTCTTTCCTGTACCACCAGGACCGTCTACAAAGAAATATCTATTTTTGCTATTACTATCTGATACGGCATTTAAAATTAAATCTAAAATTTCTCTTTGATCATTATTAAACAACGCTACATTTTGTTCTCCCTCTAATTTCTCTGCTGCAGTATCAATCAAATCGTTTTCATTTTCGTCTACGTCATCTGGCAGCGGTAAACCGAAATCGCTTAATGTGAATCTATGTATTTCTAATATTTCTTGAATTTTTCTTAAACATTTATTTAGCGCTACTTTTTCGGAATTGTGCAATAAATAATCCTCTATCAAATACTCTTTAAATTTTTCCCACAAAGCTACGGCATTGGTGGACGTGTAGAAACAAATTAAATATGCAAATAATTCTCTTAATTGTCCCGGAAATTTATTTATCACTGCCTCACCTAAACAATTTTCGCATTCTTTATCATTTGCTAAAAGACCTAATGCGCGGGCAGCTTCTTGGTATGTGTTATACAACTTACCATCTACGGTACGCAAGTCTTCGAAACTTGTAGCCCCTTTCGCGTGTACTAATATTAAACGTAGATGGAACCTTTCTATATCTCTGGGACTGACGGACATCATTCGGCCTATTGGTGGTTTTGACTCGCGTTGCCTGGCCTTCCAAGCGTTATTAACAAATACATAATATTTTGGAATTTGCATATAAACATACTGCCGAGCATTTATATCTGTGCTATTTAGAATAAACCACGCAGTTAAAGTTGCATTTTTTTTTCGCTGCCCGTTCTACTGCTTTTTTCTCTTGACCATTAACGAAAAATACCGCCTGTTGGTATTTCAAATGAACAGCTAACTCAAATATTGTATGTGATTTATCGTGTAAGGGATATTCCAGTAGCCTCCAACAACATTCTGGAGCAGAAACATACCTCGCATCTAAATAACCTTTGATTTAATCCCATTGAATTACTTTATCTTTATCTGGTTGACCTAATTTAATACTTGTGCAGTTATGACCCTTACACAGATAATCGCAAATATATTTAACACTTTTAACCGAAGAGCATATTTCGATATTAATATGAGCTTTATACTTTTTTAGCAAATATGGATTGTAAGGTACTATCCATCTGTTATCTATTGTATATTTTACTAAACCGTTTTTCCATAGAATATATATCTTTGCATTATTATCTGGCCTTTTATAAAGAGGATAACCGTTAATATTTTCGTGTGTTTCGTTTCGAAATTCTTTAGGGTATCTTTTTGTGCATTTATTTTCATTCATGCAAGGTGAATATTTATTTAATATACCGCAGGGACCGTGGATCATGTGCGTTCGAACTAATTGATACAACTCTGGTTCATCGTCTTCATCTGGAATTTCGGCGCTTACAATTTCGTCTATTTCATCTTTGTTACGGATTTTACTATCGCTATCTAATGTCAACAACAAATGCATATGTGGTAACCCACGTTTTTGGAATTCTATTACAAAAATAAAGGCTACGACTTTTCCAAAAATATCATCGTGAAGAATTTGATTCATCATACTTTTAATTTTTCCGTTAAAAACTCGGGCTACTATATCTGGCCGATCTGCAGAACTTTGACCTTCGCGTAACTGTTCAATTATTTCAGGCCATTTTGGATTACACGTTACTGTTATGAAAAAATCAGGTCGGCCGAATTCTCTAACAATTGACATAGCGTTCTGATACATTTTTAACATAAAACGACTGCCACCTTGGAATGTGGATGGTAAAATAACCATTGTGCCCGCCTTACCGCCCTCATTATCTGCTAAATTATTTACATACTCTACTCTGAGGGTAGGCTGATTTAATCTAATATAAGTCAATCTTTCAGCCTCGACTTTCACATATGCATCTACAATGTACTGCTGAGTTAGCTTTCCGGTTTCTAAACACGGATTAAATGTATCTCTAATTGCTAATCTATTCATGTAAAATTGTAGCATGCTTTGTTTTTTAATACCGTCGGCATGCTTTAGGTTCATGTTCCAGCCACATTCACCGCGAGGAAAAAGTATGGGATATGTCATGGGGTCGCAGTTTTCGCTGAATTGATTAATTCTAACAGAATCGCCTGCTCTTGGGTGAACACAAATGTCTCTATCTATTGGTGGCTCTCCGTCATTTGATGTAAAAACTACAGCCACTTCATTACATGTTGGTACATTATACCTACGCTTATCTTTTCGTCTGTCACTAACTATCCACAAATTAATTTCTGGCACTGACTGATTATTAATATTTGCCCTAGCTATTTCTCTTTGCTCTACTTCTTTTAACATCATGTACGCTTGAGAATACGGATTAATTTCTCTAATAATATCATCTAACTGCCCCATTATATTTGGTTTACACTGTTTATTGTATTCTACATTTATTCTTTTCTCTAACGCTTCCGCAGAATTTATTATGTATAACTGCGCATATTTTTCAACATTATTATTAGTTGGATATAAGGAACTGGCTGAATCATGATAAATTTGACCATGTATTCGGAAACAATATGGTCCTCTGCCCGGAGGCATTGAAATTTTAGCCCCAAAGGAAGCAAAAGCTAACGCACTATTGTACTGTCTAATATTATCTTTAAAATTTCTACTGTCCGCGTTATTATTGATCATTAGACTTTTTATGTATTCCGGAAACTCGCCTAATTGATCTGCGTTTAACTTGCCTTTACGGCAGCAGTGTGTGAATTTTCCGTCCGAGGGCTTCTCATACGCAAAGTTTTTGGATGAACAGTAAGTGCACAGTGCAGACATTGGACCCAACGAATGCGGTTCAATTTGCATTCCTATACCTTTGCTACCTAATCTAACTTTATCATTAACTTTATTTTTGCGTGTCTTTATTTTATTTTTATTGATTACATTATTTTTTAACAAACGCTCTTCTTTCTGTTCCGGTGTTTCTGTTTCAACTACTTTTTTAAAATTATCTTTTAACATATTTAAACGCCGTACTTTATGTTCAGGGGTTTCTATTTCTATAGATTTTTTTAAATTAGTTTTTAACTTATTTAAACGATTTTCTCTTTGTTCCGGTGTTTCTGTTTCAATTGTATTTTTAAAATTATTTTTTAACCTATTTAAACGATTTTCTCTTTGTTCCGGTGTTTCTGTTTCAATTGTATTTTTAAAATAATTTTTAACCTATTTAAACGATTTTCTCTCTGTTCGGGTGTTTCTGTTTCTATTGAAATTTTAAAATTATTTTTTAAAGTATTTAAACGATTTTCTCTCTGTTCGGGAGTTTCTGTTTCTATTG
The DNA here is from genome assembly GCA_035578165.1 of Stenolophus ochropezus. Taxonomy (NCBI): domain Eukaryota; kingdom Metazoa; phylum Arthropoda; class Insecta; order Coleoptera; family Carabidae; genus Stenolophus; species Stenolophus ochropezus. The sequence continues at coordinate 81,239 of JAQOWZ010000111.1, read as the reverse complement.
AAGTTTTTAAATTATTTTTTAACCTATTTAAATGATTTTTTTTCTGTTCGGGTGTCTCTATTTCAATTGTATTTTTAAAAATATTTTTTAACCTATTTAAACGTTTTTCTTTTTGTTCATGTGTTTCTATTTGAATCATATTTTGAAAGTTATTTTTTAATCTATTTAAGCGATTTGTTTTTTGTTCAGGTTGTTGTTTGTTGATCAAATGTTTCATTAGCTAAAATTTTTAATTTATTTTCTGTATTTAATTTTAGACGTTTGGACCGTTCTTCAGCTGTTTCATTCTCTTTACGCTTTAAATGATTTTCTCTTAATTTCTGCTGTCGTGTTATCGGAAATAATACTAAATTACGTGTTCAAAACAAATTTAAAGTATGTGACCTAAGCTTATTGATTTCCTGTTCCGGATTGCGGTTAAATAGGATACTCGTACAAAACGCAATTGCAAACAACCCACAATCAAAAGTGTTAGTCTGCTGCTGAACCCGGACAAATCTAACTGTTGGTCTATAAGGAAACAGTCTTTCTAAATATAAACTGGCATTTGAATTTAAACATTGAGAATTCATGCTGTCGTAAATAATTATCTCTGAACCGTCATAGTACGCGGTAAGCCAATGACCAATACTACCGTTATTTGCACCTGGTACGAAAAAAATTTGTAAGTGTTTAGTTCCTTGTTGAACTGGAATGATACGGTCCGGAGCATTTACATACACTGTAGGCTGAGGGTTGAACTCAGTCATAGAACGGACTAAAGAAAAGAAAAAGTCTATGTGTACGTCTTCTAAGTACCCTGCAGGATTTAGCAACGTGTTAATATCCTGGTCTATTAACTGAATCTGATAGTTTACTGTCCTCATTCCTACATTAGCCATTTGATTACTTGTATGTACATTATTGATATTATTGTCCGCTACTGAAATGACAGATATACTCCTACAACCTGATTGAACCTGACTATTAATAAAGTTTTCTTCTATATTTCCCGTATTATCATTTTTATTATTTTTTGCCGCATTTTTCTCGTTGTTTTGCTTGCGCTTAAGACGTTTAATTCTATCTTTACTTGGCATTTTGTTATGTACTTAAAAATTATACAAAACTTACAATTTTTGAGTGCGTTGTTCTTTTCAATATTTATAATTACCAATAATTACGTCAGGCCTTCGATTATAAGTCGATCAGGTTCTTTTCTGTTAGGATAATAAAATCTTGCACTCTTTCTCTTACTCTGCTGCAGTCAAGTTGTAATCCTACAGTAAAATTAATATTTAAAATATATGTATAGCATTATAAAAAATTAATACGAAATAAATGTGTATTTGTATTATTAGATTGCTAAATTACTAAATACTGCAAACTATGTACAATGTCTAGGCCGTGAATCTGCTCTCGTCATAATCGAGCGGCAATTACACAACGTGAAATATAATAATATATTTGAGATTGTCCATGTAGTGAACAAACTATAACCGCGCAATTTAAACAACTGTCATCTGTTGTGTTCTTATGTGTAGTTTGTAAGATAATGATATATTTCGCGTTAATTATTAATTAAATGCATATTCATATAAAAATATGTTTATAATTTAATAGTGGATGTATTTAAGACATGGTATCATGGTTGGACTACAAGAAATTTGCGGATAGTTTACATTGTGTGTTTTATTTGTAAATAAATAAAATTTAAATAAAATATAGGGTGTTCCAGTTAAGTGTGCCACCGTTGCTATCTCGAGAACTATAAGAGCTACGAGGTTGTTTAAATTAGCGAGAACCACCATTTTACAAGAACAACATAATGGGCAAAAAAAACCACTCCATATCCTGAGAACCATTGGTTTAAAAAAATATTTATTTGGCTTATGTTAATAGACTTGTAAAATGGTGATTCCTTGCTAAGTTAACCAACCTGGTAGTTCTTATAGTTTTTAAGATAGCAATGGTGGCACGCTTAAATGGAACAGCCTGTATATTTTAAAGATTTTTCACAAAAAATACATTCATAGATTTCTAATTATATATAACAATAAAATAGTCAACTTTTCGCAATTTTAATTTTTTTTTTGGATGTAACAGAAACGTCTGCTACATTTTAAAATTCTCAGAATAAAAAATTTGCGAGATAAAAGTACTGTTACTAAGACCCAAGAATCAACCACTTAATAAATTTATTTTCTAAATAATTTTGTTCCTTTCCTACCCTATATGTTAATAAAAAAAACATGCATTCTTGCATATTAAGCTAAAATAGATTTTATACGGACATATACATAACGATATATAAGTACACAACAGATGAAAGTTATTTAAATTGAACGGTTATGTGATTTGTTCACCATTACCAAAATTTCAAACCGAAAAATAAATATGTAATTACCGCTCCATTTTGACGTCACGCTTTCACGGCCTATTAGAGATAGTGTAATGATTATAAATTTAAAGTAAATTACTTATACTTAAATAGAAGATCAACTCTCAAAAATTGTAGGTTGGACTAACTCGCAATTAGTTATAACACGCGGCCCACCAGAGACGATGAAATACCTGCCTAAATATTTTTTTAATTTGTGCAATAAATAATTTAGCATATTTTGGAGCATACTTCAGCTAAATAAAAATAATGGAGACACATCTTTTGTAGGTTTACGGAAAACCGGTTAAAAACTACTGGCACCGGTTAAACCAGAAAAATATAGAATTTAATAAGAAATTTAATTTAATTTAATTTATTGAACAATTTATCCTACAGAACATAAGTTATATATAATAATATAAAAAAAATCTGGTGTGTCCAACACAATACCTCCCGCCAATTTAGTAATATATTCTATATAAGTTTTTCAATACATTTAATTTGTAGTTTTAAAATTAGTTGGTTATTGCAGTTCTGAATATTTTTAATTTATTTTATACTTAAAATTTCCTTTATAAATTTTGTATTACTAATATGATAGTTATTTTAGATGTTATTAAAACCGGAACTGAACTTACTTTGATTCACGCATGCAAATACATTCCTAATATATTTCTTCCATCTTTTTAAATTTTAAAATAAAATTACTTCATTTTTACTTATTTTATCTTTTACACTTACTTACATCAAATTTGACATCATATGTCAAATTTGTGAACATATGAATAACTCATCTGTTTTATCGAAATTCCTCAGCCTAAACGATATGTAAAATTATTATAATTTATATATTTTTTTTCTATCTAGCTAGAAGTTATATATAAACGTAATTATGCAGATCGGTAGAAAATTAAAAAATCTTTGAATTTATAATAACGAAATTTGTGAAAATATGGTATTTAGAGGTATTTTTTAGGAAAAACGGTTTAAAGCTTCAAGTAAAGTACTACTGCCGGTTAACCAATTGTAGTCAAAACTTAATCAGTTCATCATATGTGTATCGTATTGGAGTTATCGTGGACGAAAAATCGTCACAGACATACACTCACACATACAGACATTACGCTAAAAATAGTAAAATCGTATTCTAGGGACCCTAATTCGTGCTCATATGTTGAAAACTCACACTCGAGAAATCTGACCAAAAACAATACCTCCCTTATCTATATATTGATAGGTGGGAGGTAAAAAATAATGAAATCACAAATTAAAATTTCTATTAGCTTGGTTGTAAATGACATTTTTCTAATTGTAAATTGCGAACTTGCAAGTTGATTTTTCGAGGGTTGTAAAAGATATAAAATATTTCTCACCTTAGATTTGAATTTAGCGGCACACTAAACGGGATTTATTTTATTGTGACTACTGCAGCTCTGATCAAAGATAATGAATATTAATTCGCAATATAAATATATTGTAACAAAGCACAATAAATGAAATTACTCTACACACAGGTGAAGAAGCAAAATTTTTGATAAACAAATTTTGTTTTCTATGGTGTCCCTGATCTCAAATTAGTATTTCCGAAATGTCGGTAAATGTGAAATTATTAATACCGACACCGTACATACCGATACATACAAAAATTAAATTATTAAAAATTAAAAAATAATAAATTTTAAATAATAATTTATTCATAATGTTATAACACAAATATACTTTTTTCTTCAAACGTCATAAAAGTGACATCTTATGTGACGTGATTGACAAGGTTAAAGTTTAATTTCTATGACTCCGTAATATAATTTTTTATTCTAGCCGCCGTATAACATTGTCGCCGCCGTCTAATATTGTCGCCGCCGTATAGCCAATAAGATGTAACTTTAATATTGTCGCCGCCGTATAGCCAATAAGATGTAACTTGTACAATAGAAATCTGTAATATCGCCCTAAATGTCACTATAAAAACTAGATAACCTAAGAATAAAGTTACTAAAAATTATGAATAACTGACAGGTAACCTACATATTAAACGTCAAATAGTAATTTATTTTTTAAAATTTCTAAGTTTGAAGAAAAAATAGCATGTGTTATTCAGAGTAAAAGTGTCTTTGTGTGGCGAGCATGGAAGTTTGCACGACGAGCGAAGCGAGTCGGACAATTGCATGCGAGGCACACAAAGACACTTTTACTCTTAATAACACAATATACTATTAATTTAAATGAGAATTTTCCTTTAAAACGAAATGAACGTGTTATATACAATAACGAAATAATTATAATATTTACTTTTAGCGTCACAGATGCAAGGTTTGTTGTTCGAATCTTTAACTTCCATTCTAATTGATCATAAGATAAGGGCGAACTTTTGAGCGAAAACTGATACTCTGGCATTAGTGCTTATATTCCAAATGCAACCGTTTTCAAATGGTTGCAACATGAACTTCTTCACTGATTCATACTAATAACGTAATAACATAATAACTGTTAATAAAATACAAAGTATTGGTAGAGATTAATTGCACTAAAATGTATACTTACATGAAATACATTCAAAATTTGTGTATAATCATTCATATTGTATTTTTGTTAAAATAAACTGCAACTATTGTTCAGTGTACCTACATTATTATTAATTTTCACATTCATAGCTGTAAAATAAAATTACAAATTAAAAAAAACATTAGAGGAAGGTCTTTATTGCAGTTACTGTAATTTAATAAAATCCACTAATACACATACTAGTGGATTTTATTAGGTGATTGCAACTCCAATAAAGACTTTCTTCATATTAACAACCAGTCGATAAACCAATCCTGCATTAAAAACATATTTATCATAAAACGTATTTTATTAAATTTATTTTAAATTCTACTTTGTTCGTTTGATTGTAATTATTTTTTAATAAAAATAAAAATAGTACATCCCCTCCAGCTTGTATTATTTTTTTCATAATAAAGATGTTTCAGGACAACACAATCTGTTATGTACATACATTCATTCAGAGTTAAAACATATCTTCTGCTACTTACAGGTTTTGTTAACAGATAGCAGGAAATTAATACCACGTATTGTTTGTCTAGTATTGTGAAAGATTTTAGCTCAGAATTTAAAATTTCCGATAGTCAGTTATCCCACTTACTTGTTGATTTTAAGTCAAAATCTTCTAATGATATCATGTACTTTTTTATTATAATTATTTAATTTTTTATCGCCTGTCTAATTTAAAATGAAGTACAGTACTCAGGATAGTACTACAAAACACCTATAATAAATAACTTGTTACTCAATATAATAGGAATTTATTTGTAACTTACTATTTCTAACACGTTTGCAAAGTATATTCCGGCTTACAATTATAGGTGTACTTGTCATTTTGCAAATACAATAAACAACAATGTGCTGGCAAGACTTTTAAGTAAATTATGAGGGTCTGACACATAACATGTTTTGACAAATGATTTAATTTCTTCGAACTTGTCGTTCACTAAATAAAATAGAGGGTTGAAACGCATATGAATCAAAAGAAGAACACCGGCTCAAAAAATGCGCGTTATTTGAATTATTCCTATAACTCTCTTGTATATAAAGAACAGAATGTCAATTAATTGAATTATTTTCTGAAAAATAATGTTTCTGCTTTTGCAGGAATAATAAATTGTACTCTTTCGTCTTTCATATTCTTTAGTACTGCTTATTTCCAATCTTTTGTATATTTCTTTCCTTTTTATATCTTTCTCTACATTTCTAAAACATACGTATATCATTTTATATTTATTTCAATAATAAATAATAAGTACAAACCAACATATGTTCTGAGTATTTGTATCAAGTTGCAAAATTTTTAGTATAAATTTATGTTGTAACCAATTATAACAAACGTTAAATGTCAGAAAATTTTAATTGTACCATATATAATTTCTACAATAATAATACATATTTTACTCAATATTATAAAGTACAGATACATAGTTCAGTTAATAATATCTTTGTCCATTATCAAAATTATTGCACTTTAATATTTGTACTTTACACTTTTTTAATTTAGTTACTTCATCACACATTTGGCAACATTGACTTATGTAATTCGAAACGTCAAAATTTATATTAATTAATTACGTTATGTTTTAAACTTAAATTAGTTGTAACACATTTGCTCAGGACTATTATTCATGATACTGTTTTTAAATATTTAATATCAATGTTCTATTAAAAGATATAATCATTTAAAGTTCATAGACAAGTTGTCAAAAGTGACGGATGACGGCGTGATTCTTCTTAAAGTTACACATGGCCTCTGGGATCCATTGTTTCAAGGCAGCATTTATGCAAAGTTTTAATTTTTTACACGAAAACTACTAATAGTAAAAATATGAGACACCCAAAAGGCACCAGATCTCATTAGCCACCACATATTAAAAAAAAAATTATAACAATCACTTGCATGGTTCAGGCTGTAGGCCTTTACAAAAGTTACTCGATGCTCGTGATGAATCTATAGATAGATAGATATATAGATAGATATTTATATATAGTGAATGTAATAGTTTAGTACAGTGATGTTCATATCGTTGAATTCAGAAAAAAATACTCTATCAAATAACCTAAAAATAAACATATGTTCCCATTTAAAATAAGAAAGTTGTGTCCCGTATTTTGAGAACCACTGGTCAAAAAAAATATTTTTTTTTGCTCATTGTAAAAGTCTTGTAAAATGGTGGTTCTTTGCTAATTTAACCAACCTCGTAGCTCTTATAGTTCTCGAGATAGCAATGGTGGCACGCTTCAATGGAACATCCTGTAGATCCTAAAGCATGAAAATGAATATTTTAACAAAAATATCCATTTCAAGAATAGGTAAAATCTGACTTAATTTTTGTACAAAATCATATAAATATTTGCTTTCGCGCCCAAATTTTATAATTCTTCATCATATTTTAGCTAAAAGAAAACATTGCAACAAGAAAATTACTATTTCAAGTGTGGTAGTTATTCTAGAATCCAGCCCATGTAGCTTACAATATACAACGTATTCATCAAGAATATTTAAAATCTAACTTAATTTTTGTAAAAAATCATATAAATATTTGCTTCCGCGCCCGAATTTTATAATTCTTTATCATATTTTAGCTAAAAGAAAACATTGCAACAAGAAAATTGCCATTTCAAGTGAGGTAGGTATTCTAGAATCCAGCCCATGTAGCTTACAATATACAACGTATTCATTAAAATGACACCCGAAAATTGAATACTTATTATCTGATTGGTACCACGTTTTGGTCAGTTTTGCATGTCCAATGCTAAAATTATCCATAGTGATACTAAAGAATGAATTTGAATGTTTTAACAAAAATATCCGTTTCAAGAATAGTTAAAATCTGACTTTATTTTTGTAAAAAATTATATAAATATTTGCTTCCGCGCCCGAATTTTATAATTTTTTATCATACTTTAGCTAAAAGAAAACATTGCAATAAGAAAATTGCAATTTCAAGTGTGGTAGGTATTCTAGAATCCAGCCCATGTAGCTTACAATATACAACATATTCATCAAGAATAGGTATTGTATTGTATTGTATTGTATTGTATGTATACGAGGGTTTAAGCGTTTTATTGCTTTTTGTCAACGCGACCTAGAAGATCTATTGTGACACAGCCCTTACTTAGTTTTCCGTAAGTAGGTCCCGATTTTTGATGAAGCCGATTATGGCTCCAGGAGTCAAGTTCTTGATCTCATCTGCCGTAAGATACCTCTTACCTAGTTGATTGAGTCTCTGGGCAGTTACGGCTGGGCATTCACACAGTATGTGTTCCGACGATTCTTCGTCTTCTTCACAGAGTCGACAGGTTTCATTTTCAGCTATACCAATTTTGTGCAAATGGTACTTTAAAGGACAGTGGCCAGTGAGAATTCCTGTCATTATGTTAAGATCCTTTTTGCTGAGAGCTAGTAACTCTTTGGCGTTTGTGGAAGCTGGGGAAATGAATTTCCGAGCTTGATTGAGGCCTGGAATATTTTTCCAATATTAGAATATGGCAGATTCCTCCCAGTTTTTGACCACCTTGTGGAAGACCACATTAAGGTTCCGGCCCGTGGTATGAAAGTTTAGCCCCTTTTTTGCAAGTTTATCAGCTTTCTCGTTTTTTAAGATTCCCTCGTGCCCTGGTACCCACCGTAGGGTGACTTGGTTTGCTTCGGATAGCAAATGGAGGGTCTCCCTGCAGTTCCAGACTAGCTTTGATTTACATGTGAAGGCATTCAATGCCTTTAAAGCTGCCTGGCTGTCTGACGTTATATTTATTAATGCTCCTTTTAGACCTTTATCTAGGTTTATGTGAACACAGAGCTTTATTGCATAAATCTCAGCCTGAAAAATTGTGGAGCACGTGCCTATGGATTTCTTAATTCGGCAATCTGGGCCAAGCACACCTACTCCAGTTCCTCCTGTGTCCAATTTTGAACCATTAGTGAACCAGGACAAAGAATCCCTTACAACAGGTCTTTCCGTTGCCCATTCAAGTCGATTACCAATAACAACTTTATACATCTGGTCAAAATTGTATTTTGTTGTCATCGTATCACAGACAGACATGCCGGTTTATCTGGTTGTACTTCCAAATGGCCTACGAAATCTCCGGGCATAAAGTGTATCGTTCTGCAGAGAGTCAGTGCCTGTTGCATCGCCTCTTTTTTCACCTGAATGTGTAGAGGTATTAGCCCCAGAATCACTTCCATTGCTGCAGTCGGACAGGTACTCATAGCACCTGTAATACTGAGGCAGGCCATGCGTTGTAGTTTCCGCAGTGATGCCTGTGCTGTGATTTGTTTCAGTTTTGGCTACCATACAAGTGACGCGTAGGTGATCATGGGTCTTACAACACTGGTATATGTCCAATGGGTCATTTTTGGCTGTAGTCCCCAGTTTTTACCCAGAAGCCGACGGCATGTGTTTAACGCCACTGCTGATTTCTTTGTAATCTTGTTGATATGTGAGTTCCACGTGAGTTTTTGGTCTAGAATGATTCTTAGATACTTAACCTCTGTAGAAAACTCAATTCTAGTACCCTTCAAGTAGGGAGCTTAAAGATTTAGCTTCCTTCTCTTTGTCAAGGGGACGATTGTAGTTTTGGTAGGGTTTACACTATGTTCATGTTCCAGGCACCACTCATGCACTAGATTTAGAGCTTCTTGTGTAAGGTACGAGATAGTGGTGTTACTACGTCCTCTGTTCATAATTTCAACGTCGTCTGCATATCCGTTTGCAAAATAGCCAGCTTTATTGAGCCTATTCAGAAGGTCATCAATGACAATACACCAGAGTAGAGGTGATAGAACCCTACCTTGTAGGCATCCTCTGTTGGTTTTTATCATTACTGATTCTCCTCCTATCAAGGCTGTAATCGTTCGACTTTGCAGCATGACTTTTATCCACTCCACTACAGCTTGGTCGAAACCTTTTGACCTAGCAGCTCTTTCAATGGATTTATAGGAGGTGTTATCAAAGGCACCCTCAATATCTGTAAATATTCCTAGAGCTATTTCTTTTGCCATAAAGGTTTTCTCTATTTTAATGACAAGGCTATGGAGAGCCGTAGTTGTCGATTTTGCTTCCTGGTAAGCAAATTAATTTACGTTTAATGGTGAAGCAGTTATCACTTCATTTCTAAGGTATTGATCTAAAACCTTTTCCATACCTTTCAGTATAAATAATGATAAACTAATGGGTCTGTATGACTTAGGCTGGTCGCTTGGACGCCCTCCACCTTTAGGTATAAAGACTACATTAGTTTTCCTACACAATTTGGGAATGTATCCTAACTTTAGGCTTCCCTTGTATAGTTCGCAGAGTATTGGCAGTATATCCTTTAAGCATTTCTGCAAAAGTGCCGGAAAAATGCCATCTCCACCAGGTGTCTTGTAGGGTTGGAAAGTATTTATCGCCCATTCAACTCTGTTTTCAGTAAAAATATTATTAGCAGTGTTAAGACTGTTAATTAAGCTTAGCTTAGTTGTAACTCCGGAAGAGTTGTCCTCCTCCTCAACTGGCCACGACGATCCTGGTAAGTGTGTGCTTAACAGAAGCTCCAATGTTTCCTTTGAATCTGTCGTAAATTCCCCGTCTGGTTTCTTTAGTACGCCTATTTCATTCGTATGATCTTTTGACAGGATTTTTTGAAGGCGAGCTACCGTGGGCGTTTCTGATAAGCCCTCACAAAAACTACGCCATGCATTCCTTTTAGATCTACGAATCTCTTTATTATATGAGGTTAGAGCACTTCTATATTGCTCCAAGCTCTCATCGCTGCCACTGGTTTTAGTTTTATTGTATAAACTTGTAACAGTGACTCTTTGTTTACTTAGCTCCTCGGTCCACCAAAGTACTCTCCTAGTACTTTGTCGAAGCTTTACTGTAGAACTGTTTTCATATGCTGCGTGTAGCGCATTATGAAAGTCAATAGAGGCTGTTTCCAGTTCCTTAACTGTGTTTATATTAATTTTCGTAAGTTCTTCCACTTCACACTTTAAGTGGCCTTCGTACAAGACCCAGTCTGTTAGTTTCGGAATACGAATTTGAGTTTTAAGTTCTTTATTAGCCTTCATCTCGAACCTTAAATATCTATGATCCGATATTGAGGCTTCATTTGAGACATTATATATTTCAGAGCTAATTTTAGGAGTGGCTAACGTAATGTCCAATACCTTACGCCTGTTTTTAGTTATAAAAGTAGGTTCTTTACCCCTATTTATTATATCTATGTTAGTACTAGAAATAAATTCGAAAAGGTACTCACCCCTTGTATTTATGTCCGTCCTACCCCAAACTGTATGGTGTGCGTTTGAATCACATCCCAGGATGAGGTTTTTGTTTCTATGTTTGCAGTAGGAGATCAGGTCCCTTACCAGTGGAGGTGGGGCTTCCATCGTTTCTCCCGGGAAATACGCCGATGCAATGATTACCTCTTGCATAGCTCCTGATATAGGCAGTGTAGCTTCCACTGCTACCAAATCCCCAGATATTAATTTATTTACTGTTACGAATTTAATCGATGTCTTAATGAGCAATGCTGCTCTTGGAATGACATCTGGTTCGTTACAGTAGGTTAACTTACCTACTGGTATAGTAAGTTTCCTTACTACGCCTCCATACACATAAGGCTCTTGAACTAGCACTATATCGGTGTTAGTGGTGGTGAATGTTTTGTTCAACACATCAGAGGCAGTTTTGCAATGTTGAAGATTCACTTGCAGCATCTTTATATTACTGCTGGACATCACGTTTTGTTCAGAGCCACGTCGCAGTTAGGAACTTGTTTTCCTTTGTGCGTGATTCCGACGGCCCGTGGTGTCTTGGAGTGTGTAGGTGTGGGATTGGGTAGATGCTTTGAGGTAGCCTCTTTACCTTTACCTACTTTTAATCTGGAATTTCCAGTGTTATTATCGGTGGCATTACTCCCTGCCTCCTTTTTTATGTTAAGCTTACATGTAGCAGTGCTAGTAGTGGCTTTTTTGGCAGTGACGTCGGTTGGCTTTTTGTTGGGTTTTTTACCCTTTAGCCTAATCGTTGTCTGGCCAAATTTGTAGCTGATATTGAAATCAGTTTTTTAAGGGTGTTTAAGGACGTCGAGTCTATGGACAGTGTAAGAAGCACTGCCGAGCCCTCATCTGTCCTCTTTAAAACCCTCCACTGCTGGGTATCCAGGCCCTCGTTTTGACACTCTATCAGATTTAATATCTGATCTGTTGGATTGTTTTTACTGTTAGGGATATATGCATTAAAATGCTGGACTTCGGCAAATCCTTTTCCTCTTCTTCCCAATGCTTTAAGCTGTCGACTTTACCTAATAGCCACTCGGCGGTGTCTTTATCGGCGCAGTTGACGCTCAGCCATCCGGACTTGAAGGTTGTCCCTAGAAACTTAGGCTTCACACAGCCTTTAGCCTCCTTAATGATTAAATCCAGGATTGCATCCTGAATTTTCGTCAGCTGTCCTGTTTCTGAAATATCCTCCGGATAATTATAGTGCAGGATGCCGACGCGTGTGCCCAGGATTGCCTGTTTAAAGCTCATAGACGTCAAGGTCTTATCAGGTGGCGGCGGAGCACAACTGCTGGGTTAGCCTTTAGCATCTATTTTTTGCCTTTTTACAGACATTTCGGGCGTTGATTCCTCAGACCGGGTTCTTTTTGGACCCTTATCCTTTATGCGTTGAAGGGCTTTGACACGTGCTTCGTCAGCACTAAGCCCACTTTTTATGAGCCACTTAAAGCGTTTTCTGGCGGCAACCGCTCAGTTTACTTTTCTGCTCATTTAATCGGAGCTTTTCTATAGACTCCTCGAGTTTGGAAGTGGATGGAGTTGGGCTACGTAGGAGCTCCTCCTCCATAGTCACGACGTCCTTGGGGGACTTGAATCCCTTAGAACATCTAGAGAAACATCTCTTCCACTCATCCTAAAAAACCACAGGGATTAATTAAAAATTGTGTCATATTGACACAGCAACATATACTTTATAAGTGAGGTCATGTGCAGTGCACATGTGTGAAAAAATTGGAAATGTTGAATATATATTTTTTGAAATTAAGTTAAATTGATAATATTTAATTATTACCTGAAAAAATTAATTTACTGAAAAAGTTTAGTCAAAAAGAAATGTATATATATTTTATCTCAGCTGAGAAAACCAGTCACAAACACTGCTGCCAACCTCTGTAGTTAAGTTCAAAGAATAGGTAAAATCTGACTTTATTTTTGTAAAAAATATATAAATATTTTCTTCTGCGCCAGAATTTTATACTTCTTCATTAAATTTTAGCTAAAAGAAAATATTGCAACAAGAAAATTGCTATTTCAAGTGAGGTAGGTATTTTAGAATTCAGCCCATGTAACTTACAATATACAACGTATTCATTAAAATGACACTCGAAAATTGATTGTTTATTATCTGATTGGTACCACGTTTTGGTCACTTTTGCATTTCTAATGCTTAAATTATCCATAATATAGATCCTAAAGCATGAATATGATTGTTTTATCAAAAATATCCGTTTCAAGAATAAGTAAAATCTGACTTTATTTTTGTAAAAAATCATATAAATATTTGCTTCCGCGCCCGAATTTTATAATTCTTTATCATATTTTAGCTAAAAGAAAACATTGCAACAAGAAAATTGCTATTTCAAGTGTGGTAGGTATTCTAGAATCCAGCCCATCTAGCTTACAATATACAACGTATTCATCAAGAATAGGTAAAATCTGACTTTTTTTTGTAAAAAATCATATAAATATTTGTTCCCGCGCCCGAATTTCATAATTATTCATCATATTTTAACTAAAAGAAAACATTGCATCAAGAAAATTGCTATTTCAAGTGTGGTAGGTATTCTAGAATCCAGCTCATGTTGCTTACAATATGCAGCGTATTTATGAAAAGGAGACCCGAAAATTGAATATTCATTATCTGATTGGTACCACGTTTTGGTCACTTTTGCATTTTTAATGCTAAAATTATCCATAGTATAGACCCTAAAGCATGAATATGAATGTTTTAACAAAAGTAACCGTTTCAAGAATAGGTAAAGTCTGACTTTATTTTTGTAAAAAATCTTATAAATATTTGCTTCCGCGCCAGAATTTTATAATTCTTTATCATATTTTAGCTTAAAGAAAACATTGCAACAAAAAGTTTGCTATTTCAAATGTGGTAGGTATTCTAGAATCCAGCCCATGTAGCTTACAATATAAAAAGTATTCATTAAAATGACACCTGAAAATTGAATGTTTATTATCTGACTTGTACCACGTTTTCGTCACTTTTGCATGTCCAATGCTAAAATTATGCATAGAATAGATCCTAAAGCATAAATATGAATGTTTTAACAAACATATCCATTTCAAGAATAGGTAAAATCTGAATTTATTTTTGTAAACAATCATATAAATATTTGCTTCCACCCCCGAATTTCATAATTCTTCATCATATTTTAGCTAAAAGAAAACATTGCAACAAGAAAATTTCTATTTCAAATGTGGTAGGTATACTAGAATTCAGCCCATGTAGCTTAAATTATACAACGTATACATCAAGAATAGGTAAAATCTGACTTAATTTTTGTAAAAAATCATATAAATATTTGCTTCAGCGCCCGAATTTTATATTTTTTCTTTATATTTTAGCTAAAAGGCAACATTGCAACAAGATAAATGCTATTTCAAGTGTGGTAGGTATTCTAGAATCCAGCCCATGTAGCTTACAATATGTATGTATGTATGTATGTATGTATATGAGGGTTTAAGCGTTTTGTCGCTTTTTGTCAGTGCGACCTAGAAGATCTATTGTGACATAGCCCTTACTTAGTTTTCCGGAAGTAGATCCAGAATTTTGATGAAGCCGATTATGGCTTCAGGAGTCAAGTTCTTGATCTCATCTGCCGTAAGATACCTCTTACCTAGTTGATTGAGTCTCTGCACAGTTACGGCTGGGCATTCACACAGTATGTGTTCCGACGATTCTTCGTCCTCTTTACAGAGTCGACAGGTTTCATTTTCAGCTATACCAATTTAGTGCAAATGGTACTTTAAAGGACAGTGGCCAGTGAGAATTCCTGTCATTATATTATGGTACTTTTTGCTGAGAGCTAGTAACTCTTTGGCGTTTGTCGAAGCTGGGGAATTGAATTTCCGAGCTTAATTGAGGCCTGGAATATTTTTCCAATATGAGGATATGGCAGATTCCTCTCTGTTTTTGACCACCTTCTTATAGTGGCTTTGTGCAAGACCACATGAAGGTTCCGGCCCGTGGTATGGAAGTTTAGCACCTTTTTTTGCAAGGTCATCAGCTTTCTCGTTTTCTAGGATTCCCTCGTACCCTGGTACCCACCGTAGGGTGACTTGGTTTGCTTCGGATAGCAATTGGAGGGTCTCGCTGCACTTCCAGACTAGCTTTGATTTACATGTGAAGGCATTCAATGCCTTTAAAGCTGCCTGGCTGTCTGACATTATATTTATTGATGCTCCTTTTACACCTTTATCTAGGTTTATGTGAGCACAGAGATTTATTGCATAAATCTCAGCCTGAAAAATTGTGGAGCAGGTGCCTATGGATTCCTTAATTCGGCAATCTGGGCCAAGCACACCTACTCCAGTTCCTCCTGTATACAATTTTGAACCATCAGTGAACCTGGACAAAGAATCACTTACAAGAGGTCTTTCCGTTGCCCATTCAAGGCGATTACCAATAACAACCTTATACTTCTGGTCAAAATTGTATTTTGTTGTCATCTTATCACAGATAGACAAGGCCAGTTTATCTGGTTGTACTTCCCTTAGAATTTCCAAGTGGCCTACGAAATCTCCGGGCATAAAGTGTATCGTTCTGCAGAGAGTCAGTGCCTGTTGCATCGCCTCTTTTTTCACCTGAATGTGTAGAGGTGTTAGCCCCAGAATCACTTCCATTGCTGCAGTCGGACAGGTACTCATAGCACCTGTAATACTGAGGCAGGCCATGCGTTGTAGTTTCCACAGTGATGCCTGTGCTGTGATTTGTTTCACTTTTGGCTACCATACAAGTGACGCGTAGGTGATCATGGGTCTTACAACACTGGTATATGTCCAATGGGTCATTTTTGGCTGTAGTCCCCAGTTTTTACCCAGAAGCCGACGGCATGTGTTTAACGCCGCTGCTGATTTCTTTGTAATCTTGTTGATATGAGAGTTCCACGTGAGTTTTTGGTCTAGAATGATTCTTAGATACTTAACCTCTGTAGAAAACTCAATTCTAGTACCCATCAAGTAGGGAGCTTGAAGATTTAGCTTCCTTCTCTTTGTGAAGGGGACGATTGTAGTTTTGGTAGGGTTTACACTAAGTTCATGTTCCAGGCACCACTTATGCACTAGATTTAGAGCTTTTTGTGTAAGGTACGAGATAGTGGTGCCACTACGTCCTCTGACCATAATTGCAACGTCATCTGCATATCCGTTTGCAAAATAGCCAGTTTTATTGAGCCTATTCAGGAGGTCATCAATGACATAACACCAGAGTAGAGGTGATAAAACCCCACCTTGTGGGCATCCTCTGTTGGTTTTTATCATTACTGATTCTCCTCCTATCGAGGCTGTAATCGTTCGACTTTGCAGCATGGCTTTTATCCATTCCACTACAGCTGGGTCGAAACCTTTTGACCTAGCAGCTCTTTCATTGGACTTATAGGAGGTGTTATCAAAGGCTCCCTCAATATCTATAAATATTCCCAGAGCTATTTCTTTTGCCATGAAGGTTTTCTCTATTTTATTGACAAGGCTGTGGAGAGCCGTAGTTGTCGATTTTGCTTCCTGGTAAGCAAATTGATTTACGTTTAGTGGTGAAGCAGTTATCACTTCATTCCTAAGGTATTGATCTAAGACCTTTTCCAAACCTTTCAGTATAAATGATGATAAACTAATGGGTCTGTATGACTTAGGCTGGACGCTTGGACGTCCTCCGCCTTTAGGTATAAAGACTACATTAGTTTTCTATGCATAGGATAGGTCCTAAAGCATGAATATGAATGTTTTAACAAAAATATCCATGTCAAGAATAGGTTATATCGGACTTCATTTTTGTAAAAATTCATATAAATATTTGTTCTACGCACGAATTTTATAATTCTTCATCATATTTTAGCTAAAAGAAAACATTGCAACAAGAAAATTGCAATTTTAAGTACGGTAGGTATTCTAAAAGCCAGCCCATGTAGCTTACAATATACAACGTATTCATCAAGAATAGGTAAAATCTGACTTTATTCTTGTAAAAAATCATATAAATTTTTGCTTCCGCGCTTGAATTTTATAATGCCACATCATATTTTAGCTAAAAGAAAACATTGTAACAAGAAAATTGCTATTTCAAAAGTAGTAGGTATTCTAGAATCCAGCCCATGCAGCTTACAATATACACGTATTCATTAAGAATAGGAAAAATCTGATTTTATTTATATAAAAAATTATATGAATATTTGCTTCCGCGCCCGAATTTTATAATTATTGATCATATTTTAGCTAAAAGAAACCATTGCAACAAGAAAATTGCTATTTCAAGTGTGGTAGGTAATCTAGAATCCAGCCCATGTAGCTTACAATATACAACGTATTCATTAAAATAACACCAGAAAATTAAATGTTTATTATCTGTATGGTACCAGGTTTTGGTCACTTTTGCATGTCCAATGCTAAAAATATCCATTGTATGGATCCTAAAGCATGAATATGAATGGTTTAGCAAAAATATCCATTTCAAAAATAGGTAAAATCTGACTTTTTTTTTTTTAAAAATCATAAAAATATTTGCTCCCAAGCCTGAATTTTATAATTCCTCATCATATTTTAACCAAAAGAAAACATTGCAACAAGAAAATTGCTATTTCAAGTGTGGTAGGTATTCTGGAATCCAGCCCATGTAGCTTAAAATATACAACGTATTCATTAAAATGACACCCGAAAATTAAATGTTTATTATCTAATTGGTGCCAGGTTTTGGTCACTTTTGCATGTCCAATGCTAAAATTATCTATAGTATAGATCTTACAGCATGAATATGAATGTATTAACAAAATATCCATTTCAAGAATAGATAAAAACTGACTTTATTTTTGTAAAGAATCATATAAATATTTGCTTCCGCGGCCGAATTTTATAATTCTTAAATATTGAAAGAAGATTTCAGAACTCATTATTAATAAATAGACAATATTTGGGTTTTAGTTCTGTAAAAATTTATTAATTACAACGTTTCGACAGCTCAGGGCTGCCTTCGTCAGGTAAATAACAAATAAATAAGTAGTCAAGACAACACGTAACATAGGTAACAAATGAAAACATACAAATGACATTGACAAAGTTAAAAACGGATGACAGGTAACCACGACTTATTTAGTTCAAAGCCTGTATTTAAATTAAAATTATTAGGAGATTTCTTGATTTCAATTGCTTCTCTAATAAGTCTTCTTCCAATGATTTTCTCTTGCAAGAATCTTCGTGTTTTCGAAATCAATTCCATGTAATTCCTGAATTGCATGTTCTGCAACGGCAGACTTCTCAGGTTGGTTTAATCTAATATGCCGTTTGTGTTCCTTTAATCTCGTTGCTACAGTTCTACCAGTTTGACCAATATATATTTTACCACACTGACAAGGAATCTTATAAATGCCAGAACAGTGTAGAGGAACTGTATCTTTGACAATGCCAAGAAGATCACGTATTTTTAAACTTGATTTATATGAAGTTTTTATGTCATATTTATTAAGAATCCTTCCAATTTTGTCGGTGACATTGGCAATAAATGGCAAAGTAGCAAATAATTTCTTATCAGGAACCACTTGTGGAATAGGTAGAGGTTTATTCTTCGTTTTTAGCGCTTTTCTTATTTGTGTTTTACTGTAACCATTTTTCAAGAAAACTTCATCCAAAAAATTAATTTCTTCTTGCAGTTTACTGGGATGACATAGATTAGAAGCTCTCTGATAAAGCGTTTTAATAGTACAAGCTTTTTGGGCAGGGTGGTGGTTAGAGGTCTCATGAAGATATTGGTTAGTATGGGTTGGCTTCCTATATACTGAAGTAATAAGCTTTCCATCATCTTGTTTTTCCAAAAATACATCAAGAAAAGGAAGACTATTATTTTCTTCTACTTCAATGGTAAATTTGATGTTCTTATGTTGCAAATTTAAGTGATTAAGAAAATTGTTTAATTCGTCTCTTCCATGAGGCCAAATAGCAAAAACATCATCAACATAACGAAGCCAGACGGTAGGTTTCTTACTTGCTGTACTAAGAGCTCTTTCTTCAAAATTCTCCATATAGAAATTCGCAATGGATGGTGATAAAGGAGAGCCCATGGCAACACCATCTACTTGTTTGTAGTAATTACCATTGAAGAGGAAAAAACAGGATGTCAAACAATGTTTAAAAAGCTTGATAATGTCAGTAGAAAAATGATCTTCTAATAATTTTAAGGTATCAAGAATAGGAACCTTCGTGAATAATGATGAAACATCAAAACTGACAAGTAGATCATTTCTTGTCAAACTCAAATCACCAATCAAATCCACAAAATGTCTCGAATCTTTGACGTAAGATGAAGAATGACCAATCAAAGGTTTCAATAATCCATCTAAATATTTAGCTAATTCATAAGTTGTAGATCCAATAGAATTAACAATAGGTCTTAACGGGACATCTTTCTTGTGGATTTTTGGAAGACCATAAAATCTTGAAATACCAGGATCCTGGGGAATAAGTTTCTTCAAAACTTCTTGTGGCAACGAAGAATCCTTCAGTAATTTCGTTGTTTGGTATTTTGAAGAACCTAACGGATTACTGTTGACTTTAATGTAGGCTGGATCATCTAACAAAACGTTAGCTTTATTAATGTAATCTTCTTTGTCCAAGATTACTGTGGCTTTGCCCTTATCCGCTGGTAAAACAACATTATTCTTATTTTTCTTTATTTCTTTTAAACTTGACAAATCCTTTTTCGACAAGTTTGATTTCACAGACGTAGCCTTCTTCAGTATACGAGTAGTTTCATGGCGAATCTCTTGAGATTTCTCTGCAGGTAGTGTCTGAATGACAGCTTCAACACTCGTAATAATTTCTTCAGTAGGTATACGGCTGGGAGTTACTCCAAAATCAAAACCTTTACATAAAACAGAACAAGCATTATCTGACAAAAAATGTGAACTTAGATTGAAAACTAATTTGTTTTTAGAAAGAGAATCTTTTTGTATGTTAAGTTTTTGTTTTTTAATTAAATTATCAAATTTAGATTTGTGTACTGCACTTAACTTCTGCTGGTTTCCTGCTATATGAAGCGAAATAATATTATCCAATGTAGACCAATTCTCTGGAACCAGAGTAGAAGACAAAAACAAATGTAGATCCAAACAATCTTTATCTAAGCGAGCAATTTCTTTCCTGGTGTATTGTATTCTTTCACGCAGCATAGCAAAATTGGCTCGATTCAATATTCTTCTTGCTTGTTCAGTCTGTATGTAGCTGTTAACACGAGCGCAGCTGGGAATGATATTATTATCTCTGCATCTCTTCAAAAATGTCAAATCACATAGTCGGGATGTTTTTTGTTTCTTGACTTTTTCATATTTACATATTTTTTTTTTTAAATTTCTTCCCCATAGAAGCGTTTTAAATATTGAAAGAAGATTTCAGAACTCATTATTAATAAATAGACAATATTTGGGTTTTAGTTCTGTAAAAATTTATTAATTACAACGTTTCGACAGCTCAGGGCTGCCTTCGTCAGGTAAATAACAAATAAATAAGTAGTCAAGACAACACGTAACATAGGTAACAAATGAAAACATACAAATGACATTGACAAAATTAAAAACGGATGACAGGTAACCACGACTTATTTAGTTCAAAGCCTGTATTTAAATTAAAATTATTAGGAGATTTCTTGATTTCAATTGCTTCTCTAATAAGTCTTCTTCCAATGATTTTCTCTTGCAAGAATCTTCGTGTTTTCGAAATCAATTCCA
The DNA here is from genome assembly GCA_035578165.1 of Stenolophus ochropezus. Lineage (NCBI taxonomy): Eukaryota > Metazoa > Arthropoda > Insecta > Coleoptera > Carabidae > Stenolophus > Stenolophus ochropezus. The sequence goes on along the minus strand of JAQOWZ010000111.1, from coordinate 60,343 downwards.
TGTAATTCCTGAATTGCATGTTCTGCAACGGCAGACTTCTCAGGTTGGTTTAATCTAATATGCCGTTTGTGTTCCTTTAATCTCGTTGCTACAGTTCTACCAGTTTGACCAATATATATTTTACCACACTGACAAGGAATCTTATAAATGCCAGAACAGTGTAGAGGAACTGTATCTTTGACATTGTCAAGAAGATCACGGATTTTTAAACTTGATTTATATGAAGTTTTTATGTCATATTTATTAAGAATCCTTCCAATTTTGTCGGTGACATTGGCAATAAATGGCAAAGTAGCAAATAATTTCTTATCAGGAACCACTTGTGGAATAGGTAGAGGTTTATTCTTCGTTTTTAGCGCTCTTCTTATTTGTGTTTTACTGTCACTGTTTCACTTCCTACGGCTCAGTAAAACACTAGGTGTAGTAATTTTAGTACAATAAAATATTAAACTTACTTTTGTCTGTCTGTGCTAAACCTTGGCCCGACCGACCTAGAGCTCTCGTGGCATACGTCACTTTCCTCGCAGGATCCACAGATTGGCGCCCGAGCAGGGACCCGACATCCTGCAAGAGAACCCACGACATCGCAGACCAACAACATTTCACAGCGGCCCAAGTGATCGTCGCACAATATACAACATATATTCATCAAGAAAAGGTAAAATCTGACTTTATTTTTGTAAAAAATCATATAAATATTTGTTTCCGCGCCCGAGTTTATAATTTTTTATCATATTTTAGCTAAAAGAAAACATTGCAACAAGAAAATTGCTATTTCAAGTGTTGTAGGTATTTTAGAATCCAGCCCATGTAGCTTACAATATACAACGTATTCATTAAAATAACACCCGAAAATTGCAACAAGAAAATAGCTATTTCAAGTGTTGCAGGTATTTTAGAATCCAGCCCATGTAGCTTACAATATACAACGTATTCATTAAAATGACACCCGAAAATTGAATGTTTATTATCTGATTGGTGCCACGTTTTGGACACTTTTGCATGTCCAATGTTTAAAACCATCCATAGTATAGATCCTAAAGCAAAAATATGAATGTTTTAACAAAAATATTCATTTCAAGAATAATTAAAATCTGACTTTATTTTTGTAAAAAATCATATAAATATTTGCTTCCGCGCCCGAATTTTATAATTTTTTATCATATTTTAGCTAAAAGAAAACATTGCAACAAGAAAATTGCTATTTCAAGTGTGGTAGGTATTCTAGAATCCAGCCCAATTACTTTACAATATACAACGTATTCATCAAGAATAGGTAAAATCTGACATTATTTTTATAAAAAATCATATAAATATTTGCTTCCTCGCCCGAATTTTATAATTCTTTATCATATTTTAGCTAAAAGTTAGCATTGCAACAAGAAAATTGCTATTTCAAGAGTGGTTGGTATTCTAAAATCCAGCCTATGTAGCTTACAATATACAACGTATTCATTAAAATAACACCCGAAAATTGAATGTATACTATCTGACTGGTACCACGTTTTGGTCACTTTTGCAATTCCAATGCTAAAATTATCTATAGTATAGATCCTAAAGCATGAATATGAATGTTTTAACAAAAATATCCATTTCAAGCATAGGTAAAATCTGACTTTATTTTTGTAAAGAATTATATAAATATTTGCTTCCGCACCCGAATTTTATAATTCTTCATCATATTTTAGCTAAAAGAAAACATTGCAACCAGAAAATTGCTATTTCAAGTGTGGTAGGTATTCTAGAATCCAGCCCATGTAGCTTACAATATACAACGTATTCATCAAGATTAGGTAAAATCTGACATTATTTTTATAAAAACTCATATAATTATTTGCTTCCGCGCCAGAATTTTATAATTCTTTATCATATTATAGCTAAAAGATAACATTGCAACAAGAAAATTGCAATTTCAAATGTGGTAGGTATTCTAGAATCCAGGCCATGTAGCTTACAATATACAACGTATTCATTAAAATTGAATGTTTAATATCTGATTGGTATTACGTTTTGGTCATTTTTGCATGTCCAATGCTAAAATTATCTATAGTATAGATCCTAAAGCATGAATATGAATGTTTTAAGAAAAATATCCATTTCAAGAATAGGTAAAATCTGACATTATTTTTGTAAAAAATCAATAAATATTTGCTTCCGCGCCCGAATTTTATAATTCTTCATCATATCTTAGCTAAAAGAAAACATTGCAACAAGAAAATTTTTATTTCACGTGTGGTAGGTATTCTAGAATCCAGCCCATGTAGCTTACAATATACAACGTATCCATCAAGAGAAGGTAAAATCTGACTTTATTTTTGTAAAAAATCATATAAATATTTGCTTCCGCGCCCGAATTTTATAATTTTTTATCATATTTTAGCTAAAACAAAATATTGCAAAAGAAAATTGCTATTTCAAGTGTTGCAGGTATTTTAGAATCCAGCCCATGTACTCGTAGCTTACAATATACAACGTATTCATTAAAATGACACCCGAAAATTGAATGTTTATTATCTGATTGGTACCACGTTTTGGTCACTTTTGCATGTCCAATGCTTAAAACCATCTATAGTATAGATCTTAAAGCAAGAATATGAATGTTTTAACAAAAATATCCATTTCAAGAAAGTAGAGTACCTATGCAGGTTCTACTCCAAATTGACCTTTGGACTTGCCCTCATATTTTTTTTTTTGTTTTGATTTCGCACTCGCTACTTGCAGCGCCATCTATATGATAACGGTGGTCACATTTGGAACTATGATAAGGACTTTAAGAAATTTATTTCGCGCTTGCTACTTGCAGTGCCATCTATATGATAACGGTGGTCACATTTGGAACTATGATAAGGACTTTAAGAAATTATAAGACAGTGCACGTGTCGAAAGGTTAAAGGTTATCTATTTGCCGACGATTTGATATTATTTTTAGGAATTTAATTTGTTTGTGTAAACAGCACATGTACAAAAGGTTAGGAGGGTTAAGGACATGTATTTGATAGCACATTTTAAGAAATTGTGAAATTATAATAACATATTTGTATCCGGGTACAATAGTTTAATGTGTTTTCGTAAACAGCATATGTATGGAAAGGTTAGGTGTGAGGTATACAGGGTGAGTCTGGGAAGACGCCCCCCCCCTTTAACTTTTTTATAATAAGTAATAGAAAAAAATGGCTCTTATAAAAGTTTTATTATTTTACATATACTAGTTGATGGCAGATGTAGATATTTTTTATAAAGTCGTTTTTCAAATGGCAACCTATAATTATTTTAATAAAATAGAAACCGCCATTTTTTTCTCTTTTCAACGATGTATTAACTTTTATTAATGTATTTGTAAAATTTCGAGAAAAATGAGATATTTAAAAATATTTGAAATAATTATTAAATAAATATTATAGGTGGCTATATGAAAATAAACAAAACGTAACAATGTAAAACAATTAAATTAATGTCAAAAATGTATACATTTGTTTGTTACTTACTGAGAAGGATGTTTACCCGATTTCGAGAAACATAGCCACCTATGATATTTGTTTAAAAATTATTTCTGACATTTCAAAATGATCTCATTTTTTTCAAAATTCTTCAAATACATTAATAAAAGTTCCTACATCGTTGAAAAGAGAAAAAAATGGTGGTTTCTATTTTATTAAAATAATTATAGGTTGTCATTTGAAAAATAAAAGTTGATAGTCGTATCTTGTAAACCTGACTTTATAAAAAATATCTACATCTGCCATCAAATAGTATATGTAAAATTATAAAACTTTTATATAAGCCATTTTCTTCTATTACTTATAATAAAAAAGTTAAGAGGGGGGGCGTCTTCCCAGACTCACCCTGTATATATTTGATTCAAATTTTGAGAATTTTGAGTAAACTGTATATAAATGAAATTGCGTATGTGAATATTATCGTATGTTACAATGAACTGTGACACCAACACAATAAGTTTTTTAAGTAGCAATTAAAAAAATTCAAAAAGTTTTTCAACTGTTAAAAACAAAAGAAGAACATGAAAGGTTGCGAAAATATATTAATAGAATTTTAATAATACTTAACAAATGTATAAAAAAACAAAAAAATAACTTTAACAAAGCAGAAAATCTTTTTAAATTAGAAGGTAATTTAACATTATTAAAAACATATCGAGAAATGCTGAAAAATGAAATACAAAGAAGAAAAATAATAACTGGATGAAGTTAATATGGCAAAATATTCAATCTGTATTCAACAGCAGAATACAGACAGGTACGATAATAAGGCTAATTTTAAAGACCCTAAAATTTTTTTACAAGCAGCGCAGAGAATATTTTCTAATAAAAAAAAAAAATATTACAATATATAATGAAAGTAAATGTAATATTTTGCTGCGAATTTATATTGGCGCACGCTGGAAAAATAGAGATAAAACATTTTACAACAGCTAACAATGTTATCGACAAAACTACAAACATAAAAGAATGGTACAATATCAACGTTGAAGAATTGAAGAATTTCAAGAGCGAGACTCTGGTTGGGCCTTGTACAAAGTTCTTTATTTAAAAGTAAACATAAATAAGTATGAACCTATTAAAGGTAATAGTTATAAAGAATTACCACCTGACATAAAAAGTAAAAGAGCTGTCATAAATGTTAAAAATGCTGATAACTAATGTTTTCTTTGGGCTGTTGTGTCTGCTTTATATCCAACTACAAAACATTCAGAGCGTACTACATCATATCCTCATTTTTCTACCGTTTTACAATATAGTGGATTGAACTTTCCTATGCATATTAAGAATATTGGAAAATTTGAAGACATGAACAAATTATCAATAAATGTGTATACAATTAAAGAAGAGAAAAAAGGGAAAAAAATAAAAATATTATTGTACCTGTTAAACTTACAAAAAAACAATATAATAGAAAAATACATTTATTAATGATTTCTAATTGTACTGAAAAAAATAATAATAGTAGCAATTCAGATAATGATAATGATGATTATTACACTGATTATAACAATGACGTTATTGATGTAGATGAACTTAGATCACCTGAAAATTATCATTATATGTGGATAAAAAATTTATCAAGATTATTAAGTAGTCAATTATCTAAAACAAAGAAAAAATCATATATTTGTGATACATGTTTAAATCACTTTTATGTACAAAATACTTATTTAAAACACACGAAATATTGTCAAGTTGTAAATAAGTGTAGGATGGAATTACCTATAGAAAACAAAAATAATATTTTGAAATTTAAAAATTTTACTTTACAATGAAAAGGTGCCGTTTGTTATATATGCAGACCAAAATCATGGGGAAAATACCACGTTTACCCAAAAACATATACCTTTTAGCATAGGTTATTATATGAAATGTAGCTACAATAATAATTTATCAGAATTTAATTTGTATAATGGAACTAATTGTTTGGAATTATTCTGTGAAAAATTACAACATATTGCTAAAAATGTTGATAACATTATGAATAATATTGTACCAATGAATTTAACTTTATCTGAAGAACAAGATTTTTTGAGTGCTACAATATGTCATATATGTAACAATAATTTAGAGGCAGGTGATATTAAAGTACGAGATCATTGTCACCTTACAGGAAAATATTGTGGAGCTGCACACCAAGTATGTAATTTGAAATACAGAAAATCACGTGTTATTCCAGTAGTATTTTACAATTTAAGTTCGTATGACGCTCATTTTGTAATAAAAACAATAACTACACAAACACCTGGAAGAACACAAATTCTTCCAATAAATAAAGAAAAATATATATCTTTTACTAAATATGTTGACAATACAAAAATACAATTACGATTTATTGACTCATTTTGTTTTATGAGTAGCAGTTTAGACAAATTGTCTTCATATTTGTCAAACGAAGAAAAAAATATCACAGGAAGTTTTTATACTGCACACGAAGAGTTTGAATTATTGAGCCGAAAAGGAATTTTTCCTTACGAGTACATTGATTTCTGGGCTAAATTGGAGGAAACAAAATTACCTAATATAGAAAATTTTTACAGTTCAATCAAAGGTGAAAGTGTATCAGAAGAAGAGTACCGGTTTGCAAAAAAAGCTTGGTCTGTGTTTAAAATAAGAACAATAGGTGAATACGCTAATTTATATTTAAAGGCTGATGTATTACTATTAAGCGATGTTTTTGAAAACTTTCGTAATAGTTGTATGAAAACTTATGGTTTAGATGCGTTGCACTATTACACAGCTCCAGGGTTAGCATTTGATGCTATGCTTAAATGTACAAATGTGGAATTAGAGTTGCTAACAGATGTAGAGAAAATTCATTTTATTGAGAAAGGTATTCGCGGTGGAGTATCCCAATGCTCTAATAGATATGGAAAAGCTAATAATAAATATATGGGAAATATGTACAATGCGAGTGAAAAAGATTCTTATTTAATGTATTATGATATTAATAATTTGTATGGTGCTGCGATGAGAATGTATCTACCTCAAAAAAATTTTGAATGGGTTAAAGAAAAAGATTTTAATAATATAAATCTATTAAATATAAACGATGAAAGCAATACAGGATTTATTTTTGAGGTGGATTTGAAATATCCAATAAATTTGCATAATAAACATAAAGATTTACCTCTTGCAGTGGAACATTTTACTCAACCAGTTTCAAAAAACTCAAAATTAATAGCAAATTTGCATCATAAAAAAATTATGTAATACATTATATAAATTTAAAACAATATATAAATTTAGGCATGAAAATTACGCATATACATAAAATAATAAAATTTCAACAAAGGCCTTGGCTACGAATATACATTGATTTAAATACAGAAATACGAAAAAAATCGAAAAACGAGTTTGAGAATTTTTTTTTTAAATTATTAAATAACGCTGTTTTTGGAAAAACTATGGAAAACGTTCGGAAATATAAAATTGTAAAATTAGTTACAAAATATGGGGGGCGATATGGTGCAAAGTATTATATATCACAACCAAATTTTCACAGTTGTATTATTTTAAGTGATAATTCTATACTTATTGAAATGAAAAAACAACATGTTTTTTTTAATAAACCAATTGATTTTCTATACTAGGTTTAGCTAAAACATACATGTATGATTCTCATTTTAATTATATAAAAGCAAATTTTGGTGAAAACGCAAAATTATTATATACAGATACTGATAGCTTGATTTATAATTTTTTTAATTTTGATATTTATGAAATAATAAAACGTGATATTTATAAATTCGACACCTCTGATTATAGTGAAAATAATATTTATAATATACCTCAAGTAAACAAAAAAATTATCGGTCTTATGAAAGATAAAAATAATGGTAAAATAATGACAGAATTTATAGGATTACGTTTAAAAATGTATTGTTACAAAACTTTAAATAATGTTGAAGAAAAAGTAAGTAAAAAAGCTAAAGGTGTTACAGGTGCAACGGTAAAAAAAAATAACATTTAGCAACTATTACGATTGTTTATTTAAAAATAATACTTTAATTAAAATTCAATTTTCAATATTATCAAAAAAACATAATGTATATACAGTAAAGCAGAAAAAAATTGTGGTAAGCCCATACGATGATAAACGTATTGTAAACCCTTCATGTACATATACATTTCCTTGGGGATATTTATTGTAAATAAACATTGTAATGAATATATGTATATATTTTTATTGTAAATACATAACTATTTTTATAATAAATTTTATAAAAAATCACTTAATTCTAAATATTCCATAATTGTATCCTCTTCATCGCTTATTTCTATTATACTGTTATTTTCTTCTTCGTTACTAATTTCTATGATATCTTCTTCGTCGCTAATTTCTATCATATCTTCTTCGTCGCCAATTTCTATTATATCTTCTTCGTCGCTAATTTCTATTATATCTTCGGGGTTTGCAGTTACCTGTGTAGGTATTGGAAGTAGAATGTCTTAAATTTCTGCTGCTATCGTTGGTGGGTCATCCTCATCCCAATTGTTGAGTAATTGGTATACATTGCAAATATTGCTTGAAAATGGAACATTTTCTAACGGAGGCATATTTCAATACTAGAATTATATGTTTTACAAACGTTCTTATATAGTAAAACATTGTATGATAATAAGGTTATCATAAGATTATAAAGTTCAAATATATTCGACTTAATATTCCTACGGCTGGCAATATTCTCCACGCCAAAGTGTCTTATATATTTTAAACATCGGCATTTATTTTTTTATTTATTTTTTGCTGTGTTTAAAGATATAAAAGAAATTTATTTTATAAATTGTATTTATTGTTAACTGATTATTTGTAAAATGAAGTTATTAAATATATTTATTATACAAATACAAGTGTATTTATTATGTTATTGTGAAGAAAATAATATGAGTTTAAATTATGACTTTATAGAATCTGTAGAATTATTAGAAAATTATGGGTACTTAAAAACAAATACAAATGAACTATCAACTATTTCCGAAACTGATAATAGGTATGTTGATGCAATAAAAATTTATCAAACATATTATAATTTAAAGGTAACAGGTACATTAAATAATGAATAGCTAAATTCATTAAAATCTAAACGATGTGGAGTACCTGATAATAACAGCAAATATGAAAAATATATTTGGAAAAACAATGTTATAACATGGACTTTTGTTTACGGTCAAAATTATCAAATTAAAGTGGCAGATGAAGCTTTTAAAATATGGGAAATATATATTAATGTTGCGTTTGAATATATTCCATATTTGCATAATAATACAGTATATCCAAATATTATAATTTCTATGAGTAGAATACGACATTATTTATATTTTAAAAATAATTACTGCCCATATAATTTTGATGGCCCAGGACAAGTTTTAGCACATGCATTTTCGCTTGAACAATACTAAAGTTCTGTTAATATTCATATGGATGCTGTACAGAAATGGCGTTATAAATTATCACATACCAAAGAAGATAAAGAATATATAAATTTTTTTGAAGTTTTATTTCATGAAATAGGAAATGCATTTGGCTTAGAACATGTACAAAAAAAAAATTCTGTTATGTATAGCCTACACAGAAATGTATTATATCAAAATATTTCTGATTTTAAATTGAACTTAATCGATATTCAGGAAATAAAAAGCTTATATGGAAAAAGGTATCTAATTCCTTCTCCAACCCTGTTTACAACATTATCACCCCCCACAAATAACAACAACAAAACAAATACAGAAATAGATAAAAAACAAACAGAATCAGAGCCAGAATAATGTAATTTAAATAATATAACAAATTTTTTAATTGATAATAATAACTTATTAATATTTTATAATAATTGGGTATGGATTAAAAATATTTTAGAGGATGGTTATACAAAACCTTATTATTTACAAGATTGGGTACCATCATTAAATAATAATTTTAAAAATGTCAGCTGTATACCGTAAACCAAACGGTAATATAGTACTAATAAATGATGATACTTTTTGTGATATTAAGTGGCCATTGTTAGAAATATTTAAAATTACTAAAGGAAGTTCAGTTTCAAAAGAAATTAAAGACATTATTGCCGCTGTACATACTAATATGGGCCGAACTTATATATTTTTTAATAATATTCATGTAGTACAGCTTGACGAATGTAGTAATTCTGTTATAAATCGTGGAACAATAAATTCATTGTTTCCTGGTATACCTTCTGATATAGACGGAGTTTTTCAGTATATAAATGGATATATATATATATATATATATTTTGAAAAATAATATTATATATGAATATAGTGAATATTTAAAAATTGTTACGAAAGCAATTCCATTTAGTTTATCTTTTTTTAATATACAATGTCCTAATGAGTCTATATTAAAGCAGCTAAAAAATCTATTATCTAAATTAATAAAATCAAATATTAAAATGAATAAAAATATTAGTTTATCAACAATAACCTATAACTTTGAGTGCACAAGTATAAATATGTTATTAAAATAACTGTAAATCAGTCTGTTATTGTGAACCTATAACCTTTGTTCACGTGTTGTTTACTAGTTGCAAAATATTAAAATATTTCACAATTATAAAATATGTTTTATTAAAATAACTGTAAATCAGTCTGTTATTGTAAACCTATAACCTTTGTGCACGTATTGTTTACTAGTTACAAAATATTAAAATATTCCACAATTATAAATATGTTATCAAAACTATAAGCAAGATAAGACAGTATATATATATATATATATATATATATATATATATATATATATATATATATATATATATATATATATAAATCCAATAGCAGAAACTAAATATATGTGTAACAACAGTACACACATTAACAAGTACTTACAAGACTAGAATTAACTAATCTTACTACCAATAATTCAACAATGGCTTCTTCTTCTTCGTCATCGTCATCATCAGCATATTCTTCGATGACAAGTTTATCGAAAAAACCAGAAGTTAGGGGTATTAATACCTTAACGATAGGCAAGCCTTATAAAATTAAATCGTTAAAACGTACTACTACAAAATTTGGTGATTGTATTACGGTGTATTTAGAAGATTTTCGAATTAATTTGGGGCAACGATTTAACGCAATTAGTGATGAACATCTTGAACAAATGAATCAGGATGCTGCGAGTGACACAGAAGAAAATGTATACCTAATTCACAGAGGACTAATTAATAATACAGCAAATTTAGAATTTGTAAAAAAAATTACAATAAAAATTATATGTAAATTTTGTTTTATATTGTAATTGTATGTATGTTATAAAAAAATAAACATTTTTAAAATGTATATATATATTTTATTTCTTAATTCTATTACATAATATATTTTGTTATTTTATCATTCTGTAGGATATCAGTTCCAGTTGCTATATATAAAGCGAAATCGTTTTCATATTCCATTATTTGATGCAGTCGTTAAACCAAGTTCACGACAGTGAAATATAATCATCTATTTTATTTTATTTTAATTTACACTGTCCAACAGACCGAAGTCCAAATACAGCGGTATTTATTTTGGGTTAGAAGTTTGTCGTCACTGGGATTTGAACCCCAGATCTCACACTCCGCTCAGCGAGTCGAAGCGCGCTACAAGTATGTCTTCGTCTACACGTTCAACAGACTCATCTTGGACGATTTGGAAATATTATTGCACTTCCTGCAATAATCGTTGGGAGATTTTGAGATATAATCTACCAGCATCAACCAGAAACATGGAATGTCCTACATGTCACAACGGTAGGCTACACATTACCTTCGTTCAATATGGTGAAAATGGGAGAAAAATACTAAAACATGGTGTACTCGTTCGTCTATTGTAAATATATAAAGTGTTGTGCTATAAAAATGATAAAAGGTCAAATGTTATTAGATTATAAGTAATAAATATGAATAAACATTTTGAAATTAATTAGTTTAAAATTATTTTCCACAGTATTCACATGCATGTTTGTTAATTGTGCTGTTTTATAATGTATGTATGTATATGAGGGTTTTTTAAGCGTTTTGTCGCTTTTTGTCAACGCGACCTAGAAGATCTATTGTGACACAGCCCTTACTTAGTTTTCCGGAAGTAGATCCAGATTTTTGATAAAGCCGATTAGCCCTCAAGTACCTGAAGTACTTGTTTCGTGACATGTTTTACTTGCATTTTAGTGATGCAGGTTGTCAGCGTACAGTCTCTGCAAGGCCAGCACACACCGAGCCGTTGTGGGGCAACCCATCCAATTGGACAGGGCGGGCTATGTTGCTTATCTACACGATCAGACAAGACACGCCACGACCACACAACCGTACTGGCTGACTGTTTTATAATGACTGTAATATAAAATTATTTTATAAGTTTATATGTATTAATAAAAAAAATTTTTTAGACGTCTAAAAATGAAACAGCTACTCCTGCAATAAATAAGTTGCTACAATCATTATCCAAAGAAGAGAAAGATTATTGTTGTGCATTAAAATGCTTTGTTTTACCAACCGTACAAGTGGATGGTATGGCATGCAGAATTTGCGAAAATTTTTCTTACTGTATTTGTGAATGCAAAACAAGAAATGTTGTTGAGCATAAATAAATTGTGTTGTAATATTTTAGATAAAGAATTTATATTTGTTATAAGGTTAAAAGGTTATAATTAATAGGAATTGATAAGATAATAACATATATATGTAAAATATATTTTAAATAAATTAGTTTAAAAGTTATCTTGGTTGTTTGTGTACATGCTTACTAAACCTGCTACTTTTTAAATTGGTAATATTTTATATTAATAAAAGAAAAAAAAATGAAGGTAATAAAATATATATATATATATTTATATAAAATTTTAATATAATAAAAAAATTTTAGACACCTAAAAGTACTACAATGTCTGCACAGCGTTCAAAAACTACAATACCTCGAAAACGACTTACAAAAAATTTGCTTAATTATGATATATGTGAATCTTCTACTAAACATAAAGAAGTTACAGAAGAAAAAAATAATGAAATTATTAATGACAATGACAATAACAAACAAGAAAATATGCAAAACCAAACTTATAAAAAGTTACTTGTGGAACATCGATATTTTCTAGACACAATAATATATTTATATATGTATATCCTATACAAAAATTTTAAATAAATATAAATTTATGTAATGAAAAGTTAGGAAAAAAAAAGTTTTAATACAGAAGAATGGAATGAGTTCCTTTCATGTTATAATTTAATTGTATCACATTTAAATAATACTTCAAATATAGAGTTATATAACTTCAGTGAACACAAGTTATTTTTTGATAGTATTGAAAACAATAAAATTATTATTATTGATTTTAAAAATAATGATATTTATTTAGGTTATAATTGTATCAATAACTTATTTCAATTATCATACATTATAAATAAAGTAATAAATTATTTCAATTCACTAAATTTGCATAATTATTATAATAATATAATAAAAGAAGCATTACAAATGGAAGATACTGACATATATAAAAATATATATAATATAATTGATAATTGTAATGATAATGTATGTAATATAGCTATTAGTGAAATTTTATTATATTATTCAAATATTGTTACAAATACTTTATCAATTATTAGTTCACAATTATTAGTGGAAGTAGAATAAGAAATGGTGGGGGTATATGTATAATAAATGTAATGAATAAATTTGTAACATATTAAAGTATTTGATTTTCAAACATGAATACCTTTATCTGTACTGTTACTAATAAAAATGATTTAAAAAAAATATTTTTTGATAATATTTCGGGTATATATTTCAATAATAATAATGGAGTGTTTGTAACAAGAAATAAAACAGTTGTTCTACCTTTAAATTATAAAACTCCATTATTAAATGGAATGTTTGATTTGATTATTGAAGACGAAGACGGAATATGTATTTTTTTAAAATATTGTATTGAATTATATTGTGGACAAGTGTATTCATTTAAATTAGAATTTATAAGATCATCAACTGATTATTATAATTATAAAATATTACATGATACCACCAATGAAAGTGAATATAAATACATACATAATATTTTTAAAATTTTACCATCTAATCAGGAGGAAAAACAAAGAACATTATACGAAAAGTGGATTTTAAATTCACTTCGATATGTTAACGACGAGGAAGAGTTAGATGGAGGGTCATGCGATGTTTTTAACCAATGCATAATATTATGTCGTTTAACAGGTCACAATAATTGTATAAATTGTGAACATATTAGAAATACCAGCAACGCTATCAACTGATGACGAAGACGACAATACTGAAAAAGAAGAAGGAAAAGAAGAAATAGAAATAAATTAATAAATGTATAAATTTGACTTTGTATATATAAATAAAAAATAAATCAATTTATGTTAAATAATATTTATTTGTGTTATTATTTTAAAATTACATTGTTCGTACAGTATTTGTTAAAGGAGTATATTTAACAATTGTATGATATAATATTAAACAATAAGCAGTGGTGTTCTCGGGAATAGTTTTATTTGTTTCAAAATTTATTTTCAAATCGATCACACCAGATTTTATTGATTCATTTTGATGTTGCGTATTTATTACACCAATGGATATTTTGTTATAAATTCTTCTAGTGTAAAAATGGGTATGATATCATCTTTCTGATAATAAGCAGATTGAAATTGTGCAAACATGTTATATAAAATAGACTATTGTTTGAGATTTTAATGTTGTCAGCTCCGTATATTGTGAAAGGTACACCGCATATTTGCCAATGTCAACGCCATATACGCTTCTCTGTATTTTTTGTAGTTTATAGTTAGTGGCGCTGTCGCTAGCGAATTTGGTTGGTTTTAAAACATAGTACAAGGACAAGTTCTGTTCGGTTCCGGCTTTGTTGCGAAAAGTTGTTTTGTATCGCTCCGCAACAATCTATTGTTGTACTGCTCCAGTAAAGTATTTACATTTGTTATATCTGTTATTTGTATAGTTTTGGTTGTGCTGTGTGTAAATAAATAAGTGTTTTTCGCGTGGTTGTGTGAAAGTGAGATTTACGACCTCACCATTGTTACCATCATCCATACTCGATATCCTGGGTATCCATTCCTGTTATCCCGCACATTTTTTGGTCCTTCGAGCCGGATACTATCCGGGTTATCCGAGTTTTTTCCACCCTTAAAACCACGTGCAAAACCTGTCAAATCCTTGTTCATGTGCACAGTCTGTCAAATCCTAATCCAGTTCGAACTTCGAAGTCATCGCCAAACAGTTCCGTTTTCGCGTCCGTAACCTTCACCAGGTTCGACAATGGCTGAAGTGTTGCGCCACCAGCAAGAGTTGACGGAACAGATCCGGAAGTTACCGCTGGCACTCCGTACGCAGCTATCGAAAGAAGAAATAACTCCGACAAGCTAGCTGATCGACAGCGCGCTCGCCAACCTACAGAGACATTGGGATGACTTCCTGACTAACCACCACTCTTTTAGAGCAGAAAAGGGCTCAGAAGCTACGGTGTACTTCGTTGAAGATCACTTCTCCGCCACAGAGCTCTTGTACTTGACGGGTGTCGCTATCCTGGAGGCCCTCCGTCCTTCACCATCTCCGCCAGCTCCAGTTGTCCGTCTCTACCTAAGGTAAACCTGCCGGAGTTCTCCGGGTCATACTTGGAATGGGAGGCATTCCACGACGCCTTTCAGGGTCTCGTGATAGACCGTGACGATGTTCCCGACGTCCAGAAACTGCTCCTCCTCAAGGCAGCACTGAAAGGTAATGCCGCACTCCTAGTGCGTACCATGGCCACCACGGCAGCGAACTTCCAGGGAGCCTGGGACGCCGTCTGCGCCAGGTACCGGAACAGTCGGATTCTGGTAAGTGCTCACCTGTTGGCACTGTTCGACCTGCCCCAGGTATCGAAAGAGTCCGCACGCGACCTGCGGGCCCTGATCGACCGAGCACGGGAAGAGATAAGATCGCTCGAGCAGCTAGGGCGACCTGTAGACAAGTGGGATGACGTCATCGTGTTCTTACTCCTCAGTCGCCTAGACTCCGCATCCCACCGAGCATGGGAGTTGCATCTCGCTTCCATAGATGCGACTCAAACGTTGGTGAACCCCGACTACAAGTTGGAACAGCCGACACTCAAGCAGCTCGAGGCCTTCTTCGAGATGCGTATCCGCGCATTAGAGATGTCGGCCCCGCTGAGCCCACCTGCCCGCTCCATAACGGCCTCCAACGCGAAGGCTGCGCCACTTCGCTCACATCAGGTCTCTGCAAGCGTCAAGAACACGAACTGCGTGTTCTGCGGAGACTCGCACTCCAACTTCTCCTGCTCATCGTTCCGGGGGAAGTCTCCACAAGAGCGCCTGTCCGAGGTCAAGCGACTTCGGCTCTGCTTCAACTGCCTGGGTTCCCACCAGCGTAACGCATGCAGATCCACGAAGACGTGCTCCAAGTGCAGCCAGACGCACAACACGCTGCTGCACGACGCTTTCCCATCCAGTTCTGTTACAGGTTCGGCCAGTCCTCCAGAAAGAGCTGCTGCTCTCTATACCTCCACGGTCTCTAGTCACTCCACGCACCAGGGCACATCCCGTGCCATGGTTCTCCTGACCACAGCGCTGGTCACCATCTGTTCGCCCAGCGGACAGCGCGTACAGACACGCGCGCTCCTCGACACCGGGTCCGAGGTGTCTTTCGTCTCTGAAGACATTGTGCAATGTCTTGGTTTAGCCAGGCGGCGCTCCCACGTCAAGGTCGTCGGCGTCGGAGCCTCGCACTCTGCCACGGCCTCCTCACAGGTGGAAGTCGTCTTCCGATCCAGAGCAGCACCTGGTGCCGAGCACCAGGTATCCGCCTACGTGCTTCCACGTCTGACGGCTCACGTTCTACAACGGAGAGTCCGTCCCTTAGATCCGCAGCTGCTGCTGCACCTGGAGCTGGCCGATCCATGCTATCACCGAGACCAGAAGGTTGGCCTACTGCTTGGAGCCGACGTTTTCGGCCCTCTACTCCGTCCAGGAGTGTATCCAGTCACAGGCTCCAGGGTGGTAGCCATCAACACAGCTCTAGGTTGGGTCCTGTCCGGAGCCGTCGACGAGGACGGTGCATCTCCCGTGTCCTCTTTACATTGCCATGTAGAGGAGGACCTGGATCACAATCTCCGCCAGTTCTGGGAACTTGAAGAGATTCCCGCCGCTCCTTCCTCGCTCTCCCCAGAAGAGAGTGCCTGCGAAGAATTCTTCACCTCCACCTACCAGAGAGACGCCAGTGGTCGCTTTGTGGTGCGGCTGTCACGTCGATCCAGAGTTCCCACAGGCGGCAATCGCGAGCAAGCAGTCCGTTCGCTTGTTTCCATAGAGCGACGTCTGGCACGAGATCCAGCTGTTCATGACAGCTAGAGTGAAGAGAATCCTGCCGACGTCGCCTCCCGCGGTGCTACTCCGCAAATACTCTCCACCTCGAGCCTATGGTGGAACGGTCCTCCATGGCTTTCTGACGCGACTCAGAATTGGCCGACCGCAACACAAGAGCTACCCGATTCACCAGGTGAAGAAGCTGTCCAGAAAACCCGCTCCATGCCGGTCCAGGTCGAAGAAGAGTTCGCTCTGTTAGCGCGGTACTCCTCTCTGTCACGCACGCTCCGCGTAACAGCCCAGTGCATGCGATTCGCCCGCCGCTGCGACAAGAGAGGAAGAATTTCCAGACTTGCAGGTCTGGAAGATCGAGAGCAAGAGACATGCACCGGCTTCTTAACCACATTCGAACTAACTGCTGCGAGAGTCCGTCTGATTCGCAATGTCCAGAGAGAGAAGTTTGCCACTGAAATAGCGCAACTGAAAAGCGCTAGACCCATTCCCAGGACTTCGCCTCTCGTGAGTCTAAATCCATTTCTCAATGCTCACGGCATGCTATGCGTGGGCGGTAGACTCGAGAATTCCGGACTTCCCGATTTCGAAAGACACCCGCCTATCCTTCCAAGGTCATCTCCGCTAAGCCAGCTACATGTCCTACATTGGCACGCATTAGCACTCCACGCTGGCTTAGCATTAACTCACCCACTCCTCCAGAAGCACGTCTGAATCCTCCAAGGGCGAGCCCTAACAAAGAAGCTGCTCCGAACTTGCATCCCTTGCAGGCGCCGTCGTCCGCTGATGGGCAAACAACTCATGGGAAATCTGCCAGCTGCCAGAGTGACTCCCAGCCGCCCTTTCCTGCGTTCAGGAGTAGATTACGCAGGACCCATCCAGTGCCGACCGTCCCCAGGTCGTGGGCGGCACTCCACCAAGGCCTACATCGCCCTCTTCGTCTGTCTTTCCACCAAGGCGCTTCACCTGGAGGTCGTGAGCGACTTGACGACCAAGGCCTTCCTATCGGCCTTCCGTCGGTTCGTTGCACGCCGAGGAGTGTGCAGCGAGCTGCTTTCCGACAACGGCACGACGTTCGTCGGTGCCAGCGCAGAGCTGCGCTCCATGTTCCATCAGGCGTCGCTGTTCTACCACGAAGTAGCTTCTACCCTGTCCGATTCCGGCACACGTTGGAGCTTCATTCCACCGTCTGCACCGCACTTCGGCGGCCTGTGGGAGGCCGGAGTCAAATCAGTAAAGAGTCTCCTCCGCAAAACCATTGGTGAGACGACCCTCACGTACGAGGAGCTATCTACAGTACTGGCTCAGGTAGAAGGCCTGCCTGAATTCCCGTCCGCTGACGCCGTCCTCGTCGGACACTGCGGACCTGTCCGCGCTGACCCCAGCGCACTTCCTGGTTGGTTCATCATTGCTGACCGTTCCAGAACCAGGTTCCCATGACGAGCCCAGCGACCTGGCGACCCGCTGGCGGCTCGTTCAACGACTCACACAGCACTTCTGGAAGAAGTGGTCAACGCAGTACCTGCACCACCTGCAACAACGTCCCCGCTGGCGCGGGGAAAGATCCAACTACAGTGTGGGCCAGTTAGTGCTGGTTCACCACCCGCAGCTGCCTCCAGGTAGATGGGCACTGGGCCGAGTGACTGAGCTGCATCCAGGAGCAGACGGCCTCGTCAGGGTAGTCACCGTCAAGACTGCCACTTCAGAGCTTCGCCGACCTATCTCCCGGCTAAGCCCTCTGCCGATCGAGACGAACGTCATCCCCTCAGCCAAGCAGAGACTCGCCGCGCCGCCGTCGCCACCGCTGCGTCGTTCTACGGTGGGCAGTCCAGGTCATTCCCAGTCGGCCTGATGTCCACACGATCTTGCTTACTTAAGTTTCATTGTTCTTTCTTGTTAATTGTTTAGTTTAGTCGCTTCTCGACTAAGTGGGCAGTATGTTTGAGATTTTAATGTTGTCAGCTCCGTATATTGTGAAAGGTACACCGCATATTTGCCAATGTCAACGCCTTATACGCTTCTCTGTATTTTTTGTAGTTTGTATTTAGTGGCGCTGTCGCTAGCGAATTTGGTTGGTTTTAAAACATAGTACAAGGACAAGTTCTGTTCGGTTCCGGCTTTGTTGCGAAAAGTTGTTTTGTATCGCTCCGCAACAATCTATTGTTGTACTGCTCCAGTAAAGTATTAACATTTGTTATATCTGTTATTTGTATAGTTTTGGTTGTGCTGTGTGTAAATAAATAAGTGTTTTTCGCGTGGTTGTGTGAAAGTGAGATTCACGACCTCACCATTGTTACCATCATCCATACTCGATATCCTGGGTATTCATCCCTGTTATCCCGCACATTTATTGATGATTTTCAAAGTTTAGATTTAAATTATCATATGGAAAAATTTCAGAATTCAATACAACTTTTAAATTAGTTAAATTACAATGGTCAAATTCACTCATATTTTTAAGTAGATTATTTTTACGATCCGTATGAAATCCAAAAATAATAAATCTTGGTTTTTGAGTAGCTGTTTTTACAACCCATGTGGTGCGATTAGTTTTTGGTAATGATGGATACTCATGTAATTCCCAACTTCTAAATGGAATTAGAACTTTAATATTACTATCCATATATTTTATTAATTTTAATTTTTCTTGATCTTCAACAGTTACATGGGGTACATGCCATTGTACTTTTGTAAGATTTATTTTTAATATTTCTTTATCATTGCTGTTATATATAGCATTTTTATCTGTACTACCACGTAGAAGAACTAAATCCTGACGCATATTTAAATTATTTTTTTATAATGTTCAGCAAATCCTAATATCATGCGAAGTGGTATGCAAAAATTAAAAGTTCCTTTTGTTTTATGACTCAAAGTAATAAGCTCATTTGGTGACCAGCAAGCATTTTGTAAGGAAATACAATCATTTTTAGAATATGAACAGTAACCTTTCAATGTTGTTGTAATTCCAGGATTTCGAATACGTTCTATTACAATTCCACCAATTTCATAACGAATTTCGACGAAAAGATGCATTATTCCATTATTAATAATTTTTCCAGTTGAAGTTGCTTTATTATTATTAGTTAATAATGCTCCTTCAATATAAGTAAAACTATTTGATGGCAATGTAAATAAACTTGCCTTTGTATTGATATTCTTATTTCATCATTGTTGTTTAATAAAGTTGAAGCATACGGTTGATAAGTATGAGTTTGCATTTTTTTTCTTTTTTATACATTATATATAATTAGAACACTTGCAGAATGATGTACGAAGTTTTAAATGAATATAAATTATGAAACTAATTATTTTATTTGTGTTTTTTGGTTTACTTCTTTTAGTATTAATTTTTTTAAAATTTTATGACTTTTATTTTTGATAATTATAACTCTTTAAATCCCAAAGATTTTAAGTAGTTCTTATTTTCACTTGTTAACTGCTTCAGTGTTTGATTAACACTAACTTCTTTAATAATATATTTTTTTCTTATATATGATTTAGCATGCCTATTATATATTATTCCCATTTTGTTTTAAAAATTTTTTAAATGTAGTATTACTGTGATAAGTTCTTCTCTGAAATTGACTAACTCACCGTTCTGATCAACTAATTTAAGTGTTATAGTATCTATTATATTTGTATTTATAGGTAAATATATAACATTCAATGGATTTTCAATTATTTTAAATCCTGATGGAACGTTCAGAAAAAATTCGTGAATTCTATGAACTTGTTTTGAATTATCATAAGAACATGTTACTATGTTACATTCTACACAAATAGCATTAACTCTAATTATATTGACAGATTTTTCAGATATGTGAAATTTATTTTCAATACACTTTTTTTCTTCAAATCCCAATAGTTCTCTTATTGTATTTTGCTGTGTAAAATCCACTTCATAATCACATATCATTTCACATTTTAAAGTATTATTGTTTGCTTCGATTGTAATGGGGCTATATTTATTTTTATTTTTCTTATCAATTCTTTTCATCTTTTTTCTTAAATATGTATTTATATCTTTAAGCTCATACTATCCATCAGGAATTTCGATTTTTTGAATTTTTTTTTGGTTTTCCACTTCTTCATAATAATAAAAACAATTATTTCTACTATCAATATTTGTTATTGAATTAAAAGATTCAAAATTTATTAACCCTATTACATATTCATGTTTAGGGTCTAGTTGAATTGGTGGATATATTGTTGTTGTTAATTGAGAGCTGTTTCCAGAAAACGTAAATGTGTACGACATTGCTGTTTGTTTAACACTAAATTATTTATAAACAATTTGCACATTTTACTTATGTTTATTACTTTTTGTATGTGATAAAATATTTTATCTACAACTATTGAAATATGGGTACATTATACGCGTGATACTACATATAATATACTACTCATATTACACAAGTGTAATATGAAAAGTTATATTACACGCTACACTTTTCTGTAATAAATAGAGCATGTAATGTAACATATAGCATTTTAATAAACTGTTAATTTATTAATAATATATTTTTTATCATGAATATCAATATAAATGATTATAAAAGTATAATAAATACAATTTCAATAGTTATTTTGACATTTAAGTGCTACTGTGGCGCCATGTGTTAAGCTATATATGAACTACTCACACCTAACTGAATATTTAACAAATAATATCAGATTTTTATATGCCTGATAGTTGTAGATAAAGTATAGTATTTGACTCGCATAATATGGCTACATTACACGCGGATGATTAAAAATACTCGCTACCGCTCGTATTTTTAATTACATCCTCGTGTAATATAGCCCACATATTATGCTTGTTAAATAATATACTATAAGTTTGTAAGAATTTTTATTTGCTTATCGTAAATAGTTTCTTTACGTATTAAATTTTCTTGACAAAATAACTGAACATTTTCAAGATTAGCAATTTTACTTAATTCATCATTCTTCTTGCAATATGATGGAGATATATGAGTACCAAATATTTCACGATGAATAATTCTTTTTGGCACAGATTGTGTTTTATTATTAACAATGAAACTTTCCATTTTTGGAATTTTAAAACAATATTAAAAGAAATGTTGACTTTTGAAAAAACAAAAGGTAAATGAGTATATTTGGTTAAGCAGTAGATAATTTATTTATAAATTATTAATAGTACATAAAAATTTTATTATAAATTATAAATATTACATAAAAATTTTAAACAAAGATGTCCACAATTAATAGTATTAAATAATTGATATTAATTATAATTATATTTAATATTACAGCTATCAAAATAATTAATTACTTCTTTTGGAGGTTTTAAATTTCCAAAACTATCGAAATATATCATATTTTTACCAAATTTTTTATAAGCAACCCAATGTGTACCTTCATTATTATAATTGTCTAAGTTAATTATTCCGCATTCAGAATAATTAATATATTTAGGTAAATTGTTTCTCATAAAAACTCCTCTAAAATTTGGAATTTTTAAATTTTTTACATATTTTAACAACTCAATATTAGAAAGAACATGTTTTGGTAGCTTTCTTAACAGTTTTTTTGTATTGTTTTTTTTTGAAGAAGAAGAATGCGGCAATTTTGATAGATATAAATCTAATCCTTTTTTATACGGTTGTAAATATAAACCTTTTCCTAAAGCGATTGCTTCCATTTTTTTATTATGACGTTGGTTTTCAGTTAGTTGTTTATTTGCAAATTTAGCATCATTTATGGCTTTGGCAACACCGGCAGCACCCCCAGCTAATGTTACTAATCCACTTAACCCTGCAAATATTGGTATAAGTGGTAACACACCACCTTTCTTCGGCACTGATATTATTCTTGGTTTACGTAATATTTTTTTATTTTTTTTTTAATTCCTTCAAAGCAATTTTAATATTTTTATTGTTAGACTCATTGTTGTTTAATGTAAATTGAATACGTTTTATTTCATTTTTGAAACTTAGCTGCTTTTTTATGTTTTTTACCACGCTGATGTTTTTTTATATTTTTAGTACCAGCACCTAATTTAACTTTTGTTTTCATTGCAGCTGACACACCTAAAGCCGCCAATTTTTTTTTAATAGAAGCGTATTTCGAATGAAACCTTTGAGATGCTTTATTTGATAATATTATATCAGCTTTATGACGATCTTCCAAATTATTGCTTTTAGAATATGTAATATCATGAACTTTACAAGCCTCGACTAATAAATTAACACCTTGATCCCCACGTGATAGTCGTTTTTGTAGTTTTGTACCGGGGCCACAATAATTATAGCCTGGTATATGAAGTTCAACTGGAAGTTTATTAATAACTGTATTTAATATACCACCACCAATTTTTTTTCTTAAATGATTTTGTCGTTGTCGATATCGATGTTGAATTATCTGTGTTTCACATTTAACTAAATAGTGTTTTGTATAAAATTGTAATATATAGTATTACATTTTAGTTACAATGAAAATTTTAAAGCAAAAAGATACACTTAGTGTAAAAAATGACGATTTTAAAGAAACAAAAGAAAACCCACGCCATAGTGTTTTACTTCCTTCAACAATTCGTTGTCTTATAAGTGGTCCTTCTGGTTGTGGTAAAACAAATGTTATAATCGCTCTTTTGGAACATCCTAAATGGTTACATTTTGAAAATATATATATATATATATATATATATATATATATATATATATATATATATATATATATATATGTATATTCAAATTCTCTTTTTCAACCAAAATATTTGTATTTAGAAAAATTATTAAAACCTATTCGAGCTATTGGATATTATGCTTATAATAATAGGGAGAATATAATTAAACCAAATGAAGCAAAATATAATTCTATTTTTATATTCGATGATATTGCCTGCGAAAAACAAGATATAATAAGAGATTATTTTTCTATGAGACGTCATAAATATGTAGATTGTTCTTATTTATGTCAAACATATGCACGTATGCCAAAACATTTAATTCGTGATAATGCTAATTTGCTAATATTATTTAAACAAGATGATTTAAATTTAAAACATATTTACAATGATCATGTTGGGACTGATATGACTTTTGATCAATTTAAAAAAATGTGTGCTACTTGTTGGAATGACAATTATGGATTTTTAGTTATAAATAAAGAATGTATAATAAATAATGGACGATAATGTAAAGGATTTGATCATTATATAAGTATATAAAAGCTGTATATTTGTATACAGAGCAGTATACAAAGCTGTTCAGAACTATAACGTTATTTTTTAAAAATATATTTGTTATATTAAAATGAATATTAATAAAAGTTTAAAACCACAATTAATAAAAGCCAGAAAAAATATTCGACGAAAATTGCAATTAATAAAAAGTGGTGAAATAGAAAAAGAAATTAATTTAGAAAAAACATATATTTCTATAACCAAAAAATTATCAGAAATTAGTAAAAATTTACATAATATATCACCTACAAAAAACAAAAACACTAATATATTAAATATAACAAAAAATGAACTGGAGGAGGAGGAGGAGGAGGAGGAGGAACAGGAAGAGGTAGAGGAGGAGGAAGAAGAAGAAGAAGCTGACAGGGTTGAAGAAATCAAAACAGAAGATCAACAATAAAAGCAAAAAACTAGAACTAGTCTGAAAAATCCATATTATACTCGCACTCAAACTGATGAAAATTTAAAATTAAATTCTAATATTGATCCAACTCTTAAAAAATATATTAGTGACGTCAAAACAAATTCTAAAGATATGGATCACACATACGGTGTTACTTTTAATAGAAGTAGAGAAAGTTTTCTAATGGGCAATAAAGAAATTAAATTTAAAAAACAAAATATACATATAAATCAAAAAAATTTTTTAGGAACTGAAGGTTTATGCGAACTTATTTTTAAAAAAAATCCTATAAAAATTTACAATTTTGATGATGAAAATAATTATAAAAAAATATTAAATATTACAAATGCTGCACGTCGTGACAATAACCCATTAGGACAACTTAAGGGAAGTACATCAGTTAAATACAAAAGCATTATTAAACCATTATTAATGCCTACAAGGCATTCATCTACCTCTACTCCTGATAAAACCCCTACAAAGCATTCATCTACCTCTACTCCCGATAAAACCGGTTCAGGTTTGAATATGTTATTAAAAAATTATAATAATAAACCTGTAGAATGTGAATATTGGGATGATCCTAATGAATTAGTTGAAAAATTAAAAAAAAATAATAGCATCTAAAAACGCTGGTAACAATAACCTTGACAATGAAATTATTTTAGCTAAAAGAAAACATTGCAACAAGAAAATTGCACTTTTAAGTACGGTAGGTATTCTAGAATCCAGCCCATGTAGCTTAAAATATACAACGTATTCATTAAAATGACACCCGAAAATTAAATGTTAATTATCTAATTGGTACCAGGTTTTGGTCACTTTTGCATGTCCAATGCTAAAATTATCTATAGTATAGATCCTACAGCATGAATATGAATGTATTAACAAAATATCCATTTCAAGAATAGGTAAAAACTGACTTTATTTTTGTAAAGAATCATATAAATATTTGCTTCCGCGGCCGAATTTTATAATTCTTCATCATATTTTAGCTAAAAGAAAACATTGCAACAAGAAAATTCCTATTTCAAGTATGGCAGGTATTCTAGAATACAGCCCATGTAGCTTACAATATACAACGTATTCATTAAAATGACACCCGAAAATTAAATGTTTATTATCTAATTGGTACCAGGTTTTGGTCACTTTTGCATGTCCAATGCTAAAATTATCCGTAGTTTAGATCCTAAAGCATGAATATGAATGTTTTTTCAAAAATATCCATTTCAAGAATACGTAAAATCTGAATTTATTTTTGTAAACAATCATATAAATATTTGCTTCCGCCCCCGAATTTCATAATTCTTCATCATATTTTAGCTAAAAGAAAACATTGCAACAAGAAAATTTCTATTTCAAGTGTGGTAGGTATACTAGATTCCAGCCCATGTAGCTTACAATATGTATGTATGTATGTATGTATGTATATGAGGGTTTAAGCGTTTTGTCGCTTTTTGTCAGTGCGACCTAGAAGATCTATTGTGACATAGCCCTTACTTAGTTTTCCGGAAGTAGATCCAGAATTTTGATGAAGCCGATTATGGCTTCAGGAGTCAAGTTCTTGATCTCATCTGCCGTAAGATACCTCTTACCTAGTTGATTGAGTCTCTGCACAGTTACGGCTGGGCATTCACACAGTATGTGTTCCGACGATTCTTCGTCCTCTTTACAGAGTCGACAGGTTTCATTTTCAGCTATACCAATTTTGTGCAAATGGTACTTTAAAGGACAGTGGCCAGTGAGAATTCCTGTCATTATATTATGGTACTTTTTGCTGAGAGCTAGTAACTCTTTGGCGTTTGTCGAAGCTGGGGAATTGAATTTCCGAGCTTGATTGAGGCCTGGAATATTTTTCCAATATGAGGATATGGCAGATTCCTCCCAGTTTTTGACCACCTTCTTATAGTAGCTTTGTGCAAGACCACATGAAGGTTCCGGCCCGTGGTATGGAAGTTTAGTACCTTTTTTTGCAAGGTCATCAGCTTTCTCGTTTTCTAGGATTCCCTCGTACCCTGGTACCCACCGTAGGGTGACTTGGTTTGCTTCGGATAGCAATTGGAGGGTCTCCCTGCACTTCCAGACTAGCTTTGATTTACATGTGAAGGCATTCAATACCTTTAAAGCTGCCTGGCTGTCTGACATTATATTTATTGATGCTCCTTTTACACCTTTATCTAGGTTTATGTGAGCACAGAGATTTATTGCATAAATCTCAGCCTGAAAAATTGTGGAGCAGGTGCCTATGGATTCCTTAATTCGGCAATCTGGGCCAAGCACACCTACTCCAGTTCCTCCTGTATCCAATTTTGAACCATCAGTGAACCTGGACAAAGAATCACTTACAAGAGGTCTTTCCGTTGCCCATTCAAGGCGATTACCAATAACAACCTTATACTTCTGGTCAAAATTGTATTTTGTTGTCATCTTATCACAGATAGACAAGGCCAGTTTATCTGGTTGTACTTCCCTTAGAATTTCCAAGTGGCCTACGAAATCTCCGGGCATAAAGTGTATCGTTCTGCAGAGAGTCAGTGCCTGTTGCATCGCCTCTTTTTTCACCTGAATGTGTAGAGGTGTTAGCCCCAGAATCACTTCCATTGCTGCAGTCGGACAGGTACTCATAGCACCTGTAATACTGAGGCAGGCCATGCGTTGTAGTTTCCGCAGTGATGCCTGTGCTGTGATTTGTTTCACTTTTGGCTACCATACAAGTGACGCGTAGGTGATCATGGGTCTTACAACACTGGTATATGTCCAATGGGTCATTTTTGGCTGTAGTCCCCAGTTTTTACCCAGAAGCCGACGGCATGTGTTTAACGCCACTGCTGATTTCTTTGTAATCTTGTTGATATGAGAGTTCCACGTGA
Organism: Stenolophus ochropezus; assembly: GCA_035578165.1. NCBI lineage: Eukaryota > Metazoa > Arthropoda > Insecta > Coleoptera > Carabidae > Stenolophus > Stenolophus ochropezus. The sequence continues at coordinate 33,011 of JAQOWZ010000111.1, read as the reverse complement.
GTTTTTGGTCTAGAATGATTCTTAGATACTTAACCTCTGTAGAAAACTCAATTCTAGTACCCATCAAGTAGGGAGCTTGAAGATTTAGCTTCCTTCTCTTTGTGAAGGGGACGATTGTAGTTTTGGTAGGGTTTACACTAAGTTCATGTTCCAGGCACCACTTATGCACTAGATTTAGAGCTTTTTGTGTAAGGTACGAGATAGTGGTGCCACTACGTCCTCTGACCATAATTGCAACGTCATCTGCATATCCGTTTGCAAAATAGCCAGTTTTATTGAGCCTATTCAGGAGGTCATCAATGACATAACACCAGAGTAGAGGTGATAAAACCCCACCTTGTGGGCATCCTCTGTTGGTTTTTATCATTACTGATTCTCCTCCTATCGAGGCTGTAATCGTTCGACTTTGCAGCATGGCTTTTATCCATTCCACTACAGCTGGGTCGAAACCTTTTGACCTAGCAACTCTTTCATTGGACTTATAGGAGGTGTTATCAAAGGCTCCCTCAATATCTATAAATATTCCCAGAGCTATTTCTTTTACCATGAAGGTTTTCTCTATTTTATTGACAAGGCTGTGGAGAGCCGTAGTTGTCGATTTTGCTTCCTGGTAAGCAAATTGATTTACGTTTAGTGGTGAAGCAGTTATCACTTCATTCCTAAGGTATTGATCTAAGACCTTTTCCAAACCTTTCAGTATAAATGATGATAAACTAATGGGTCTGTATGACTTAGGCTGGACGCTTGGACGTCCTCCGCCTTTAGGTATAAAGACTACATTAGTTTTCTTCCACAATGTGGGAATGTATCCTAACTTTAGGCTTCCCTTGTATAGTTCGCAGAGTATTGGCAGTATATCCTTTATGCATTTCTGCAAAAGTGCAGGAAAAATGCCATATCCACCAGGTGTCTTGTAGGGTTTGAAAGTATTTATCGCCCATTCCACTCTGTTTTCTGTAAAAATATTATTAGCAGTGTTAAGACTGTTAATTAAGCTTAGCTTAGTTGTAGCTCCGGAGGAATTGTCCTCCTCTTCAACTGACCACGACGATCCTGGGAAGTGTGTGCTTAAAAGAAGCTCCAATGTTTCCCTTGAATCTGTCGTAAAGTCCCCGTCTGGTTTCTTTAGTAGGCCTATTTCATTCGTCTGATCTTTTGATAGGACTTTCTGAAGGCGAGCTATCGTGGGCGTTTCTGATAAGCCCTCACAATATACAACGTATTCATTAAAATGACACTCGAAAATTAAAAGTTAATTATCTGACTGGTACCACGTTTTCATCACTTTTGCATATCCAATGCTAAAATTATGCATAGGATAGGTCCTAAAGCATGAATATGAATGTTTTAACAAAAATATCCATGTCAAGAATAGGTTATATCGGACTTCATTTTTGTAAAAATTCATTTAAATATTTGTTCCACGCACGAATTTTATAATTCTTCATCATATTTTAGCTAAAAGAAAACATTGCAACAAGAAAATTGCAATTTTAAGTACGGTAGGTATTCTAAAAGCCAGCCCATGTAGCTTACAATATACAACGTATTCATCAAGAATAGGTAAAATCTGACTTTATTCTTGTAAAAAATCATATAAATTTTTGCTTCCGCGCTTGAATTTTATAATGCCACATCATATTTCAAAAGTAGTAGGTATTCTAGAATCCAGCCCATGCAGCTTACAATATACACGTATTCATTAAGAATAGGAAAAATCTGATTTTATTTATATAAAAAATTATATGAATATTTGCTTCCGCGCCCGAATTTTATAATTATTGATCATATTTTAGCTAAAAGAAACCATTGCAACAAGAAAATTGCTATTTCAAGTGTGGTAGGTAATCTAGAATCCAGCCCATGTAGCTTACAATATACAACGTATTCATTAAAATAACACCAGAAAATTAAATGTTTATTATCTGTATGGTACCAGGTTTTGGTCACTTTTGCATGTCCAATGCTAAAAATATCCATTGTATGGATCCTAAAGCATGAATATGAATGGTTTAGCAAAAATATCCATTTCAAAAATAGGTAAAATCTGACTTTTTTTTTTTAAAAATCATAAAAATATTTGCTCCCAAGCCTGAATTTTATAATTCCTCATCATATTTTAACCAAAAGAAAACATTGCAACAAGAAAATTGCTATTTCAAGTGTGGTAGGTATTCTGGAATCCAGCCCATGTAGCTTAAAATATACAACGTATTCATTAAAATGACACCCGAAAATTAAATGTTTATTATCTAATTGGTGCCGTCGGCTGGATGGCTGAGCGAGCTAGCACGCATCTTTAGCTCGCTGTGACGTCATACGAACCTGAGATTCTCAGTTCAAGTCCCAGCGACCGACAACGTGTGATTTGTCGTAAAATAAAAAACACAGCTACTTGTGTATCACACTCGGATGCTATAGACTTGCCATCTATACATCTTAAATAGAAGTAGCACTGGCAAATGAAACAACCGACAGTACGGCAGTTAGAACTGCGGCTCGGTGTGTTCGGTTGCCCTATGCTCCGCTTAGGAGATACAGGAACACATTATATCTAATTGGTGCCAGGTTTTGGTCACTTTTGCATGTCCAATGCTAAAATTATCTATAGTATAGATCTTACAGCATGAATATGAATGTATTAACAAAATATCCATTTCAAGAATAGATAAAAACTGACTTTATTTTTGTAAAGAATCATATAAATATTTGCTTCCGCGGCCGAATTTTATAATTCTTAAATATTGAAAGAAGATTTCAGAACTCATTTTTAATAAATAGACAATATTTGGGTTTTAGTTCTGTAAAAATTTATTAATTACAACGTTTCGACAGCTCAGGGCTGCCTTCGTCAGGTAAATAACAAATAAATAAGTAGTCAAGACAACACGTAACATAGGAAACAAATGAAAACATACAAATGACATTGACAAAATTAAAAACGGATGACAGGTAACCACGACTTATTTAGTTCAAAGCCTGTATTTAAATTAAAATTATTAGGAGATTTCTTGATTTCAATTGCTTCTCTAATAAGTCTTCTTCCAATGATTTTCTCTTGCAAGAATCTTCGTGTTTTCGAAATCAATTCCATGTAATTCCTGAATTGCATGTTCTGCAACGGCAGACTTCTCAGGTTGGTTTAATCTAATATGCCGTTTGTGTTCCTTTAATCTCGTTGCTACAGTTCTACCAGTTTGACCAATATATATTTTACCACACTGACAAGGAATCTTATAAATGCCAGAACAGTGTAGAGGAACTGTATCTTTGACATTGCCAAGAAGATCACGTATTTTTAAACTTGATTTATATGAAGTTTTTATGTCATATTTATTAAGAATCCTTCCAATTTTGTCGGTGACATTGGCAATAAATGGCAAAGTAGCAAATAATTTCTTATCAGGAACCACTTGTGGAATAGGTAGAGGTTTATTCTTCGTTTTTAGCGCTCTTCTTATTTGTGTTTTACTGTAACCATTTTTCAAGAAAACTTCATCCAAAAAATTAATTTCTTCTTGCAGTTTACTGGGATGACATAGATTAGAAGCTCTCTGATAAAGCGTTTTAATAGTACAAGCTTTTTGGGCAGGGTGGTGGTTAGAGGTCTCATGAAGATATTGGTTAGTATGGGTTGGCTTCCTATATACTGAAGTAATAAGCTTTCCATCATCTTGTTTTTCCAAAAATACATCAAGAAAAGGAAGACTATTATTTTCTTCTACTTCAATGGTAAATTTGATGTTCTTATGTTGCAAATTTAAGTGATTAAGAAAATTGTTTAATTCGTCTCTTCCATGAGGCCAAATAGCAAAAACATCATCAACATAACGAAGCCAGACGGTAGGTTTCTTACTTGCTGTACTAAGAGCTCTTTCTTCAAAATTCTCCATATAGAAATTCGCAATGGATGGTGATAAAGGAGAGCCCATGGCAACACCATCTACTTGTTTGTAGTAATTACCATTGAAGAGGAAAAAACAGGATGTCAAACAATGTTTCAAAAGCTTGATAATGTCAGTAGAAAAATGATCTTCTAATAATTTTAAGGTATCAAGAATAGGAACCTTCGTGAATAATGATGAAACATCAAAACTGACAAGTAGATCATTTCTTGTCAAACTCAAATCACCAATCAAATCCACAAAATGTCTCGAATCTTTGACGTAAGATGAAGAATGACCAATCAAAGGTTTCAATAATCCATCTAAATATTTAGCTAATTCATAAGTTGTAGATCCAATAGAATTAACAATAGGTCTTAACGGGACATCTTTCTTGTGGATTTTTGGAAGACCTAAAATCTTGAAATACCAGGATCCTGGGGAATAAGTTTCTTCAAAACTTCTTGTGGCAACGAAGAATCCTTCAGTAATTTCGTTGTTTGGTATTTTGAAGAACCTAACGGATTACTGTTGACTTTAATGTAGGCTGGATCATCTAACAAAACGTTAGCTTTATTAATGTAATCTTCTTTGTCCAAGATTACTGTGGCTTTGCCCTTATCCGCTGGTAAAACAACATTATTCTTATTTTTCTTTATTTCTTTTAAACTGGACAAACCCTTTTTCGACAAGTTTGATTTCACAGACGTAGCCTTCTTCAGTATACGAGTAGTTTCATGGCGAATCTCTTGAGATTTCTCTGCAGGTAGTGTCTGAATGGCAGCTTCAACACTCGTAATAATTTCTTCAGTAGGTATACGGCTGGGAGTTACTCCAAAATCAAAACCTTTACATAAAACAGAACAAGCATTATCTGACAAAAAATGTGAACTTAGATTGAAAACTAATTTGTTTTTAGAAAGAGAATCTTTTTGTATGTTAAGTTTTTGTTTTTTAATTAAATTATCAAATTTAGATTTGTGTACTGCACTTAACTTCTGCTGGTTTCCTGCTATATGAAGCGAAATAATATTATCCAATGTAGACCAATTCTCTGGAACCAGAGTAGAAGACAAAAACAAATGTAGATCCAAACAATCTTTATCTAAGCGAGCAATTTCTTTCCTGGTGTATTGTATTCTTTCACGCAGCATAGCAAAATTGGCTCGATTCAATATTCTTCTTGCTTGTTCAGTCTGTATGTAGCTGTTAACACGAGCGCAGCTGGGAATGATATTATTATCTCTGCATCTCTTCAAAAATGTCAAATCACATAGTCGGGATGTTTTTTGTTTCTTGACTTTTTCATATTTACATATTTTTTTTTTTTAAATTTCTTCCCCTTAGAAGCGTTTTAAATATTGAAAGAAGATTTCAGAACTCATTATTAATAAATAGACAATATTTGGGTTTTAGTTCTGTAAAAATTTATTAATTACAACGTTTCGACAGCTCAGGGCTGCCTTCGTCAGGTAAATAACAAATAAATAAGTAGTCAAGACAACACGTAACATAGAATATTGCTGTTTTACCAGCGGATAAGGGCAAAGCCACAGTAATCTTGGACAAAGAAGATTACATTAATAAAGCTAACGTTTTGTTAGATGATCCAGCCTACATTAAAGTCAACAGTAATCCGTTAGGTTCTTCAAAATACCAAACAACGAAATTACTGAAGGATTCTTCGTTGCCACAAGAAGTTTTGAAGAAACTTATTCCCCAGGATCCTGTTATTTCAAGATTTTATGGTCTTCCAAAAATCCACAAGAAAGATGTCCCGTTAAGACCTATTGTTAATTCTATTGGATCTACAACTTATGAATTAGCTAAATATTTAGATGGATTATTGAAACCTTTGATTGGTCATTCTTCATCTTACGTCAAAGATTCGAGACATTTTGTGGATTTGATTGGTGATTTGAGTTTGACAAGAAATGATCTACTTGTCAGTTTTGACGTTTCATCATTATTCACGAAGGTTCCTATTCTTGATACCTTAAAATTATTAGAAGATCATTTTTTTACTGACATTATCAAGCTTTTTAAACATTGTTTGACATCCTGTTTTTTCCTCTTCAATGGTAATTACTACAAACAAGTAGATGGTGTTGCCATGGGCTCTCCTTTATCACCATCCATTGCGAATTTCTATATGGAGAATTTTGAAGAAAGAGCTCTTAGTACAGCAAATAAGAAACCTACCGTCTGGCTTCGTTATGTTGATGATGTTTTTGCTATTTGGCCTCATGGAAGAGACGAATTAAACAATTTTCTTAATCACTTAAATTTGCAACATAAGAACATCAAATTTACCATTGAAGTAGAAGAAAATAATAGTCTTCCTTTTCTTGATGTATTTTTGGAAAAACAAGATGATGGAAAGCTTATTACTTCAGTATATAGGAAGCCAACCCATACTAACCAATATCTTCATGAGACCTCTAACCACCACCCTGCCCAAAAAGCTTGTACTATTAAAACGCTTTATCAGAGAGCTTCTAATCTATGTCATCCCAGTAAACTGCAAGAAGAATTTAATTTTTTGGATGAAGTTTTCTTGAAAAATGGTTACAGTAAAACACAAATAAGAAGAGCGCTAAAAACGAAGAATAAACCTCTACCTATTCCACAAGTGGTTCCTGATCAGAAATTATTTGCTACTTTGCCATTTATTGCCAATGTCACCGACAAAATTGGAAGGATTCTTAATAAATATGACATAAAAACTTCATATAAATCAAGTTTAAAAATCCGTGATCTTCTTGACAATGTCAAAGATACAGTTCCTCTACACTGTTCTGGCATTTATAAGATTCCTTGTCAGTGTGGTAAAATATATATTGGTCAAACTGGTAGAACTGTAGCAACGAGATTAAAGGAACACAAACGGCATATTAGATTAAACCAACCTGAGAAGTCTGCCGTTGCAGAACATGCAATTCAGGAATTACATGGAATTGATTTCGAAAACACGAAGATTCTTGCAAGAGAAAATCATTGGAAGAAGACTTATTAGAGAAGCAATTGAAATCAAGAAATCTCCTAATAATTTTAATTTAAATACAGGCTTTGAACTAAATAAGTCGTGGTTACCTGTCATCCGTTTTTAATTTTGTCAATGTCATTTGTATGTTTTCATTTGTTACCTATGTTACGTGTTGTCTTGACTACTTATTTATTTGTTATTTACCTGACGAAGGCAGCCCTGAGCTGTCGAAACGTTGTAATTAATAAATTTTTACAGAACTAAAACCCAAATATTGTCTATTTATTTATAATTCTTCATCATATTTTAGCTAAAAGAAAACATTGCAACAAGAAAATTCCTATTTCAAGTATGGTAGGTATTCTAGAATACAGCCCATGTAGCCTACAATATACAACGTATTCATTAAAATGACACCCGAAAATTAAATGTTTATTATCTAATTGGTACCAGGTTTTGGTCACTTTTGCATGTCCAATGCTAAAATTATCCATAGTTTAGATCCTAAAGCATGAATATGAATGTTTTTTCAAAAATATCCATTTCAAGAATATGTAAAATCTGACTGTATTTTTTGTAAAAAGTCATTCAAATATTTGCTAACGCACCCGAAATTTATAATTCTTTATCATATATTAGCTTAAAGAACCAAGACCATAAATGTATTGCAACAAGAAAATTGCTATTTCAAGTGTGGTAGGTATTCTAGAATCCAGCCCATGTAGCTTACAATATACAACGTATTCATTAAAATGACACCCGAAAGTTGAATGTTAATTATCTGATTGGTAGCACGTTTTGGTCACTTTTGCATGGCCAATGCTAAAATTATCCATAGTATAGATCCTAAAGCATGAATATGAATGTTTTAACAAAAATATCCATGTCAAGAATATGTAAAATCTGACTTTGTTTTTGTAAAAAATTATATAAATATTTGTTACCACGCCAAAATTTTATAATTCTTCATCATATTTTAGCTAAAAGAAAACATTGCAACAAGAAAATTGTTATTTCAAGTGTGGTAGGTATTCTAGAATCCAGCCCATGTAGCTTACAATATACAACGTATTCAACAAGAATACTTAAAATCTAAATTTATTCTTGTAAAAAAATTATATAAATATTTGCTTCCGCGCCTGAATTTTATAATTCTTCAACATATTTTAGCTAAAAGAAAACATTGCAACAAGAAATTTGCTATTTCAAGTGTGGTAGGTATTCTAGAATCCAGCCCATGTAGCTTACAATATACAACGTATTCATCAAGTATAGGTAAATTCTGATTTTATTTTTGTAAAAAATCATATAAATATTTGCTTCCGCACCTGACTTTTATAATTCTTTATCATATTTTAGCTAAAAGAAAACATTGCAACAAGAAAATTGCTATTTCAAGTGTGGCTGTTATTCTAGAATCCAGCCCATGTAGATTACAATATACAACGTATTCATTAAAATGACACCAGAAAATTGAATGTTTATTATCTGATTGGTACCACGTTTTGGTCACTTTTGCATGTCCAATGCTGAAAACCATTTATAGTATAGATCCTAAAGCATTAGTATGAATGTTTTAACAATAATATCTATTTCAAGAATAGGTAAAATCCGACATTATTTTTGTAAAAAATTATATAAATATTTGCTTCCGCCCCCGAATTTTATAATTATTTATTATATTTTAGATAAAAGTAAACATTGCAACAAGAAAATTGCTATTTCAAGTGTGGTAGGTATTCCAGAATCCAGCCCATGTAGCTTACAATATACAACGTATTCATCAAGTTAAAATCTGACTTTAATTTTGTAAAAATTCATTTAAATATTTGCTTTCGCGCCCAAATTTTATAATTCTTCATCATATTCTAGCTAATAGAAAACATTGCAACAAGAAAATTGCTATTTTAAAGCCTATGTAGCTTACAATATACAACGTATTCATTAAAATGACACCCGAAAATTCAATGTTTATTATCTGATTAGTACCACGTTTTGGTCACTTTTGCATGTTCAATGCTTAAAACCATCCATAGTATAGATCCTAAAGCATGAATATAAATGTTTTAACAAAAATATCCATTTAAAAATAGGTAAAATCTGACTTTAATTTTGTAAAAAATCATATAAATATTTGCTTCCGCGCCCGAATTTTATAATTCTTCATCATATTTTAGCTGAAAGAAAACATTGCAACAAGAAAATTGCTATTTCAAGTGTGGTAGGTATTTTAGAATCCAGCCCATGTAGCTTAAAATTTACAACGTATTTATCAAGAATAGGTGAAATCTGACATTATTTTTGTAAAAAATCATATAAATATTTGTTCCCGCGCTCGAAATTTACAATTCTTCATTATATTTTAGCTAAAAGAAAACTTTGCAACAAGAAAATTGCTATTTCAAGTGTTGTAGGTATTCTAGAATCCAGCCCATGTAGCTTACAATATACAACGTATTCATCAAGAATAGGTGTAATCTGACTTTATTTTTGTAAAAAATCATAGAAATATTTACTCCTGCGCCTGAATTTTATAATTTTTTATCATATTTTAGCTAAAAGAAAACATTGCAACAAGATAATTGCTACTTCAAGTGTGCTAGGATTTGTAGAATCCAGCCCATGGAGCTTACAATATACAACGTATTTATCAAGAGTAGGTGTAATCTGACTTTATTTTTGTAAAAAATCATATAAATATTTGCTTCTGCGCCCGAATTTTATAATTTTTTATTATATTTTTGCTAATAGAAAACACCGCAACAAGAAAATTGCTATTTCAAGTGTGGTAGGTATTCTAGAATCTAGCCTATGTAGCTTAAAATATACAACGTATTCATTAAAATGACACCCGAAAATTGAATGTTTATTATCTGATTAGTACCACGTTTTGGTCACTTTTGCATGTCCAATGCTTAAAACCATCCATAGTATAGATCCTAAAGCATAAATATGAATGTTTTAACAAAAATATCAATTTCAAGAATAGGTAAAATCTAACTTTATTTTTGTAAAAAATCATATAATTGTTTGCTTCCGCGCCGGAATTTTATAATTCTTCATCATATTTTAGCAAAAAGAAAACATTGCTAAAAGAAAATTGCAATTTCAAGTGTGCTAGGTATTGTAGAATCCACCCTATGTAGCTTACAATATACCACGTATTCATCAAAGATAGGTAAAATCTGACTTTATTTTTGTAAAAAATCATTTAATTATTTTCTTCCGCGCCCGAATTTTATAATTCGTCAACATATTTTAGCTAAAAGAAAACATTGCAACTAGAAAATTGCTATTTCATGTGTGGTAGGTATTCTAGAATTTAGCCCATGTAGCTTACAATATACAACGTATTCATCAAAAATAGGTAAAATCTGACTTTATTTTTGTAAAAAATCCTATAATTATTTGCTTCTGCGCCCGAATTTTCCAATTCTTCACCATATTTTAGCTAAAAAAAAACATTGCAACATGAAAATTGCTATTTCAAGTGCGCTAGGTGTTGTAGAATCCAGCCCATGTAACTTACAATATACGACGTATTCATCAAGAATAGGTAAAATCTGACTTTATTTTCGTAAAAAATCCTATAATTAGTTGCTTCTGCGCCGAATTTTCCAATTCTTTACTATATTTCAGCTAAAAAAAAAAACATTTCAACATGAAAATTGCTATTTGAAGTGTGGTAGGTATTCTATAATCCAGCCTATGTAGCTTACAATATACAACGTATTCATCAAGAATAAGTAAAATATGACTTTATATTTGTAAAATATCGTATAAATATTTGCTTCCGCGCCCGAATTTTATAATTTTTCATCATATTTTAGCTAAAAGAAAACATTGCAAAAAGAATATTGCTATTTCAAGTGTGGTAGGTATTCTAGAATCCAGCCCATGTAGCTTACAATATACAACGTATTCATCAATATGTCACCTGAAAATTGAATATTTATTATTTGATTGGTACCCACGTTTTAGTCACTTTTGCATGTCCAATGCTAAAATTATCCATAGTATAGATCCTAAAGCATGAATATGAATGTTTTAACAAAAATATCCATTTAATGAATATGTAAAATCAGACTTTATTTTTGTGTAAAAGATCATATAAATATTTGCTTCCGCGCTCGAATTTTATAATTCTTCATTATATTTTAGATAAAAGAAAACATTGCAACAAGAAAATTGCTATTGCAAGTATGTTAGTTATACTAGAATCCAGCCCATGTAGCTTACAATATACAACGTATTCATCAATATGACACCTGAAAATTGAATGTTTATTATTTGATTGGTACCTCGTTTTAGTCACTTTTGCATGTCCAATGCTAAAATTATCCATAGTATAGATCCTAAAGCATGAATATGAATGCTTTAACAAAAATATCCATGTCAAGAATAGGTAAAATCAGACTTTATTTTTGAAAAAAGTCATATAAATATTTGCTTCCGCGCCCGAATTTTATAATTCTTCATTATATCTTAGCTAAAAGAAAACATTGCAAAAAGAATATTGCTATTTCAAGTGTGGTAGGTATTTTAGAATCCAGCCCATGTAGCTTACAATATACAACGTATTCATCAATATGTCACCTGAAAATTGAATATTTATTATTTGATTGGTACCCACGTTTTAGTCACTTTTGCATGTCCAATGCTAAAGTTATCCATAGTATAGATCCTAAAGCATGAATATGAATGTTTTAACAAAAATATCCATTTCAAGAATTGGTATAATCTGACTTTATTTTTTTAAAAATTATATAAATATTTGCTTCCGCGCCCGAAGTTTATAAATCTTTATCATATTTTAGCTAAAAGAAAACATTGCAACAAGAAAATTGCAATTTCAAATGTAATATGTATTCTAGAATCCAGCCCATGAAGCTTACAATATACAACGTATTCATCAGGAATAGGTAAAATCTGACCTTATTTTTGTAAAATATTTGCTTTCGCGCCCGAATTTTATAATTCTTCATCATATTTTAGTTAAAAGAAAACATGGCAACAATAAAATTGCTATTTCAAGTGTGGTAGGTATTCTAGAATCAAGCCTATGTAGCTTACAATATACAACGTATTTATTAAAATAACACCCGAAAATTTAATGTATATTATCTGACTGGTACCACGTTTTGGTCACTTTTGCAATTCCAATGATAAAATTATCTATAGTATAAATCCTAAAGCATGAATATGAATGTTTTAACAAAAATATCCATTTCAAGAATAGGTAATATCTGACTTTATTTTTGTAAAATATTTGCTTTCGCGCCCGAATTTTATAATTCTTCATCATATTTTAGCTAAAAGAAAACATTGCAACAATAAAATTGCTATTTCAAGTGTGGTAGGTATTCTAGAATCCAGCCCATGTAGCTTACAATATACAACGCATTCATCAAGGAAAGGTAAAATCTGACTTTATTTTTGTAAAAAATCAAATAAATATTTGCTTCCGCGCTCGAATTTTATATTTTTTCATAATATTTTAGCTACAAGAAAACATTGCAACAAGAAAATAGCTATTTCAAGTGTTGTAGGTATTTTAGAATCCAGTCCATGTAACTTACATTATACAACGTATTCATTAAAATGACACCCGACAATTGATTGTTTATTATCTGATTGGTACCACGTTTTGGTCACTTTTGCATGTCCAATGCTAAAATTATCCATAGTATAGATCCTAAAGCATGAATATGAATGTTTTAACAAAAATATCCATTTCAAGAATAGGTACAATCTGACATTATTTTTTTAAAAAATCATATAAATATTTGCTGTTAATCCCGAATTTTGTAATTCTTCATCATATTTTAGCTAAAAGAAAACATTGCAACAAGAAAATTGCTATTTCAAGTGTGGTAGGTATTCTAGAATCCAGCCCATGTAGCTTTCAATATACAACGTATTCATCAAGAAAAGGTACAATCTGACTTTATTTTTGTAAGAAATCATATAGGTATTTGCTTCCGCGCCCGAATTTTATAATTTTTCATCATTTTTTAGCTAAAAGAAAACATTGCAACAAGAAAATTGCTATTTCAAGTGTTGTAGGTATTTTAGAATCCAGCCCATATAGCTACAATATACAACGTATTCATTAAAATGACACCCGAAAATTGAATGTTTATTATCTGATTGGTACCACGTTTTGGACACTTTTGCATGTCCAATGCTAAAATTATTCATAGTATAGATCCTAAAGCATGAATATGATTGTTTTAACAAAAATATCCATTTCCAGAATAGGTACAATCTGACTTTATTTTTGTAAAAAATCATATAAATATTTACTTTCGCGCCCGAATTTTATAATTCTTCATCATATTTTAGCTAAAAGAAAACATTGCAACAAGAAAATTTCTATTTCAAGTATGGTAGGTATTCTAGAATCCAGCCCATGTAGCTTACAATTGTGACGAAGTGTTCGTCACAATGCTCACACACCTGCCTTTCTCGTTGCGCCCTAGGTTACAACACCGACTTCACGAGGTCCGGACCGCACACCAGGTTAAGCGAACCCGCCGTCGAAACCAGTAGCCGCCAACCGCGGTAAACACCTTCAGGAGGCGGTGCGACATCTCCAACAGTCTGCCGTATTCTCGAATAGTCACCGGGAAACGCTTTTGTAGAAAGCACATGGCCGGAGACATAACCTCAAGACCACGTGGGTCAAAACTTTCACTATGTCAACCTAAAAGCACAGCACTTGAGGGAACAATAATAAACACATTTTAACACTTACCGCTTTTACTTTTCCTTATCTTTTCTTGTTATTTTCGCAGTTTCTAAATTTTCACAAAAACACCTGTTCGCCGCGCCAGCGCGTGCGCACGACCGCAGTATTGCCAACTTCGAAGGCAAAACGCTTCGGAAGACCGAATTCGCATGATACATTTTTATAAAATATGTAAATCAGATCAAATACAATACAAAACTCTGTAAAGCCAAGGGAAGTGATTTTGCGAATTTTAAAAATAAAAATTAATTTATTAAACGAAAATAACAATATATAAAGTCAATCTGTCTCGCTTTAAAATCAGTAGCTACAGGATTCATTAAATTTCGGGTATAAATACGACCGCCGGTGCCGTATTTCTTCAGTCTTTGACGACTCAGGTCTTAGTCTACCACGACTCAGTCTACGACGACTATAACGTCTCACAGTCAGCCGAGAAGAGTACCAGTCCGTTTCCGCACCGTTCCGTTCCGAATCGAGTCGTTTTGTAAGTTGCTTGTTTATTTTTGAATTTTTCTTGAATTCCGCTGCTATCAGGGGATATAGGTTGGTAGCTTCTACCGCCGTTCCCAGAGCCTTCAGCTCGCTGCATTCCACGCCTAAGGGGAAGCTCCGTAGTTGGTTACCACCGCGTACTTCTACGGATGTTGGGCAGAACCGCGTGTTAACTTAGTAGTTTTTTTTTTCTCACTGCTTTACGTTCCGTAGTCATCGGAGATGGCCCGTTGGTGGCTCCCCACCGCGAACTCCGTCGACGGCTGAGTAGAACCGCGATTAGTTTGTCACTGTTTCACTTCCTACGGCTCAGTAAAACACTAGGTGTAGTAATTTTAGTACAATAAAATATTAAACTTACTGTTGTCTGTCTGTGCTAAACCTTGGCCCGACCGACCTAGAGCTCTCGTGGCATACGTCACTTTCCTCGCAGGATCCACAGATTGGCGCCCGAGCAGGGACCCGACATCCTGCAAGAGAACCCACGACATCGCAGACCAACAACATTTCACAGCGGCCCAAGTGATCGTCGCACAATATACAACATATATTCATCAAGAAAAGGTAAAATCTGACTTTATTTTTGTAAAAAATCATATAAATATTTGTTTCCGCGCCCGAGTTTATAATTTTTTATCATATTTTAGCTAAAAGAAAACATTGCAACAAGAAAATTGCTATTTCAAGTGTTGTAGGTATTTTAGAATCCAGCCCATGTAGCTTACAATATACAACGTATTCATTAAAATAACACCCGAAAATTGCAACAAGAAAATAGCTATTTCAAGTGTTGCAGGTATTTTAGAATCCAGCCCATGTAGCTTACAATATACAACGTATTCATTAAAATGACACCCGAAAATTGAATGTTTATTATCTGATTGGTGCCACGTTTTGGACACTTTTGCATGTCCAATGTTTAAAACCATCCATAGTATAGATCCTAAAGCAAAAATATGAATGTTTTAACAAAAATATTCATTTCAAGAATAATTAAAATCTGACTTTATTTTTGTAAAAAATCATATAAATATTTGCTTCCTCGCCCGAATTTTATAATTCTTTATCATATTTTAGCTAAAAGTTAGCATTGCAACAAGAAAATTGCTATTTCAAGAGTGGTTGGTATTCTAGAATCCAGCCTATGTAGCTTACAATATACAACGTATTCATTAAAATAACACCCGAAAATTGAATGTATACTATCTGACTGGTACCACGTTT
The DNA here is from genome assembly GCA_035578165.1 of Stenolophus ochropezus. Taxonomy (NCBI): domain Eukaryota; kingdom Metazoa; phylum Arthropoda; class Insecta; order Coleoptera; family Carabidae; genus Stenolophus; species Stenolophus ochropezus. The sequence continues at coordinate 17,671 of JAQOWZ010000111.1, read as the reverse complement.
TGGTCACTTTTGCAATTCCAATGCTAAAATTATCTATAGTATAGACCCTAAAGCATGAATATGAATGTTTTAACAAAAATATCCATTTCAAGCATAGGTAAAATCTGACTTTATTTTTGTAAAGAATTATATAAATATTTGCTTCCGCGCCCGAATTTTATAATTCTTCATCATATTTTAGCTAAAAGAAAACATTGCAACAAGAAAATTGCAATTTCAAATGTGGTAGGTATTCTAGAATCCAGGCCATGTAGCTTACAATATACAACGTATTCATTAAAATTGAATGTTTAATATCTGATTGGTATTACGTTTTGGTCATTTTTGCATGTCCAATGCTAAAATTATCTATAGTATAGATCCTAAAGCATGAATATGAATGTTTTAAGAAAAATATCCATTTCAAGAATAGGTAAAATCTGACATTATTTTTGTAAAAAATCAATAAATATTTGCTTCCGCGCCCGAATTTTATAATTCTTCATCATATCTTAGCTAAAAGAAAACATTGCAACAAGAAAATTTTTATTTCACGTGTGGTAGGTATTCTAGAATCCAGCCCATGTAGCTTACAATATACAACGTATCCATCAAGAGAAGGTAAAATCTGACTTTATTTTTGTAAAAAATCATATAAATATTTGCTTCCGCGCCCGAATTTTATAATTTTTTATCATATTTTAGCTAAAACAATATATTGCAAAAGAAAATTGCTATTTCAAGTGTTGCAGGTATTTTAGAATCCAGCCCATGTAGCTTACAATATACAACGTATTCATTAAAATGACACCCGAAAATTGAATGTTTATTATCTGATTGGTACCACGTTTTGGTCACTTTTGCATGTCCAATGCTTAAAACCATCTATAGTATAGATCTTAAAGCAAGAATATGAATGTTTTAACAAAAATATCCATTTCAAGAAAGTAGAGTACCTATGCAGGTTCTACTCCAAATTGACCTTTGGACTTGCCCTCATATTTTTTTTTTGTTTTGATTTCGCACTCGCTACTTGCAGCGCCATCTATATGATAACGGTGGTCACATTTGGAACTATGATAAGGACTTTAAGAAATTTATTTCGCGCTTGCTACTTGCAGTGCCATCTATATGATAACGGTGGTCACATTTGGAACTATGATAAGGACTTTAAGAAATTATAAGACAGTGCACGTGTCGAAAGGTTAAAGGTTATCTATTTGCCGACGATTTGATATTATTTTTAGGAATTTAATTTGATTGTGTAAACAGCACATGTACAAAAGGTTAGGAGGGTTAAGGACATGTATTTGATAGCACATTTTAAGAAATTGTGAAATTATAATAACATATTTGTATCCGGGTACAATAGTTTAATGTGTTTTCGTAAACAGCATATGTATGGAAAGGTTAGGTGTGAGGTATACAGGGTGAGTCTGGGAAGACGCCCCCCCCTTTAACTTTTTTATAATAAGTAATAGAAAAAAATGGCTCTTATAAAAGTTTTATTATTTTACATATACTAGTTGATGGCAGATGTAGATATTTTTTATAAAGTCGTTTTTCAAATGGCAACCTATAATTATTTTAATAAAATAGAAACCGCCATTTTTTTCTCTTTTCAACGATGTATTAACTTTTATTAATGTATTTGTAAAATTTCGAGAAAAATGAGATATTTAAAAATATTTGAAATAATTATTAAATAAATATTATAGGTGGCTATATGAAAATAAACAAAACGTAACAATGTAAAACAATTAAATTAATGTCAAAAATGTATACATTTGTTTGTTACTTACTGAGAAGGATGTTTACCCGATTTCGAGAAACATAGCCACCTATGATATTTGTTTAAAAATTATTTCTGATATTTCAAAATGATCTCATTTTTTGCAAAATTCTTCAAATACATTAATAAAAGTTCCTACATCGTTGAAAAGAGAAAAAAATGGTGGTTTCTATTTTATTAAAATAATTATAGGTTGTCATTTGAAAAATAAAAGTTGATAGTCGTATCTTGTAAACCTGACTTTATAAAAAATATCTACATCTGCCATCAAATAGTATATGTAAAATTATAAAACTTTTATATGAGCCATTTTCTTCTATTACTTATAATAAAAAAGTTAAGAGGGGGGGCGTCTTCCCAGACTCACCCTGTATATATTTGATTCAAATTTTGAGAATTTTGAGTAAACTGTATATAAATGAAATTGCGTATGTGAATATTATCGTATGTTACAATGAACTGTGACACCAACACAATAAGTTTTTTAAGTAGCAATTAAAAAAATTCAAAAAGTTTTTCAACTGTTAAAAACAAAAGAAGAACATGAAAGGTTGCGAAAATATATTAATAGAATTTTAATAATACTTAACAAATGTATAAAAAAACAAAAAAATAACTTTAACAAAGCAGAAAATCTTTTTAAATTAGAAGGTAATTTAACATTATTAAAAACATATCGAGAAATGCTGAAAAATGAAATACAAAGAAGAAAAATAATAACTGGATGAAGTTAATATGGCAAAATATTCAATCTGTATTCAACAGCAGAATACAGACAGGTACGATAATAAGGCTAATTTTAAAGACCCTAAAATTTTTTTACAAGCAGCGCAGAGAATATTTTCTAATAAAAAAAAAAAATATTACAATATATAATGAAAGTAAATGTAATATTTTGCTGCGAATTTATATTGGCGCACGCTGGAAAAATAGAGATAAAACATTTTACAACAGCTAACAATGTTATCGACAAAACTACAAACATAAAAGAATGGTACAATATCAACGTTGAAGAATTGAAGAATTTCAAGAGCGAGACTCTGGTTGGGCCTTGTACAAAGTTCTTTATTTAAAAGTAAACATAAATAAGTATGAACCTATTAAAGGTAATAGTTATAAAGAATTACCACCTGACATAAAAAGTAAAAGAGCTGTCATAAATGTTAAAAATGCTGATAACTAATGTTTTCTTTGGGCTGTTGTGTCTGCTTTATATCCAACTACAAAACATTCAGAGCGTACTACATCATATCCTCATTTTTCTACCGTTTTACAATATAGTGGATTGAACTTTCCTATGCATATTAAGAATATTGGAAAATTTGAAGACATGAACAAATTATCAATAAATGTGTATACAATTAAAGAAGAGAAAAAAGGGAAAAAAATAAAAATATTATTGTACCTGTTAAACTTACAAAAAAACAATATAATAGAAAAATACATTTATTAATGATTTCTAATTGTACTGAAAAAAATAATAATAGTAGCAATTCAGATAATGATAATGATGATTATTACACTGATTATAACAATGACGTTATTGATGTAGATGAACTTAGATCACCTGAAAATTATCATTATATGTGGATAAAAAATTTATCAAGATTATTAAGTAGTCAATTATCTAAAACAAAGAAAAAATCATATATTTGTGATACATGTTTAAATCACTTTTATGTACAAAATACTTATTTAAAACACACGAAATATTGTCAAGTTGTAAATAAGTGTAGGATGGAATTACCTATAGAAAACAAAAATAATATTTTGAAATTTAAAAATTTTACTTTACAATGAAAAGGTGCCGTTTGTTATATATGCAGACCAAAATCATGGGGAAAATACCACGTTTACCCAAAAACATATACCTTTTAGCATAGGGTATTATATGAAATGTAGCTACAATAATAATTTATCAGAATTTAATTTGTATAATGGAACTAATTGTTTGGAATTATTCTGTGAAAAATTACAACATATTGCTAAAAATGTTGATAACATTATGAATAATATTGTACCAATGAATTTAACTTTATCTGAAGAACAAGATTTTTTGAGTGCTACAATATGTCATATATGTAACAATAATTTAGAGGCAGGTGATATTAAAGTACGAGATCATTGTCACCTTACAGGAAAATATTGTGGAGCTGCACACCAAGTATGTAATTTGAAATACAGAAAATCACGTGTTATTCCAGTAGTATTTTACAATTTAAGTTCGTATGACGCTCATTTTGTAATAAAAACAATAACTACACAAACACCTGGAAGAACACAAATTCTTCCAATAAATAAAGAAAAATATATATCTTTTACTAAATATGTTGACAATACAAAAATACAATTACGATTTATTGACTCATTTTGTTTTATGAGTAGCAGTTTAGACAAATTGTCTTCATATTTGTCAAACGAAGAAAAAAATATCACAGGAAGTTTTTATACTGCACACGAAGAGTTTGAATTATTGAGCCGAAAAGGAATTTTTCCTTACGAGTACATTGATTTCTGGGCTAAATTGGAGGAAACAAAATTACCTAATATAGAAAATTTTTACAGTTCAATCAAAGGTGAAAGTGTATCAGAAGAAGAGTACCGGTTTGCAAAAAAAGCTTGGTCTGTGTTTAAAATAAGAACAATAGGTGAATACGCTAATTTATATTTAAAGGCTGATGTATTACTATTAAGCGATGTTTTTGAAAACTTTCGTAATAGTTGTATGAAAACTTATGGTTTAGATGCGTTGCACTATTACACAGCTCCAGGGTTAGCATTTGATGCTATGCTTAAATGTACAAATGTGGAATTAGAGTTGCTAACAGATGTAGATAAAATTCATTTTATTGAGAAAGGTATTCGCGGTGGAGTATCCCAATGCTCTAATAGATATGGAAAAGCTAATAATAAATATATGGGAAATATGTACAATGCGAGTGAAAAAGATTCTTATTTAATGTATTATGATATTAATAATTTGTATGGTGCTGCGATGAGAATGTATCTACCTCAAAAAAATTTTGAATGGGTTAAAGAAAAAGATTTTAATAATATAAATCTATTAAATATAAACGATGAAAGCAATACAGGATTTATTTTTGAGGTGGATTTGAAATATCCAATAAATTTGCATAATAAACATAAAGATTTACCTCTTGCAGTGGAACATTTTACTCAACCAGTTTCAAAAAACTCAAAATTAATAGCAAATTTGCATCATAAAAAAATTATGTAATACATTATATAAATTTAAAACAATATATAAATTTAGGCATGAAAATTACGCATATACATAAAATAATAAAATTTCAACAAAGGCCTTGGCTACGAATATACATTGATTTAAATACAGAAATACGAAAAAAATCGAAAAACGAGTTTGAGAATTTTTTTTTAAATTATTAAATAACGCTGTTTTTGGAAAAACTATGGAAAACGTTCGGAAATATAAAATTGTAAAATTAGTTACAAAATATGGGGGGCGATATGGTGCAAAGTATTATATATCACAACCAAATTTTCACAGTTGTATTATTTTAAGTGATAATTCTATACTTATTGAAATGAAAAAACAACATGTTTTTCTTAATAAACCAATTGATTTTCTATACTAGGTTTAGCTAAAACATACATGTATGATTCTCATTTTAATTATATAAAAGCAAATTTTGGTGAAAACGCAAAATTATTATATACAGATACTGATAGCTTGATTTATAATTTTTTTAATTTTGATATTTATGAAATAATAAAACGTGATATTTATAAATTCGACACCTCTGATTATAGTGAAAATAATATTTATAATATACCTCAAGTAAACAAAAAAATTATCGGTCTTATGAAAGATAAAAATAATGGTAAAATAATAACAGAATTTATAGGATTACGTTCAAAAATGTATTGTTACAAAACTTTAAATAATGTTGAAGAAAAAGTAAGTAAAAAAGCTAAAGGTGTTACAGGTGCAACGGTAAAAAAAAATAACATTCAGCAACTATTACGATTGTTTATTTAAAAATAATACTTTAATTAAAATTCAATTTTCAATATTATCAAAAAAACATAATGTATATACAGTAAAGCAGAAAAAAATTGTGGTAAGCCCATACGATGATAAACGTATTGTAAACCCTTCATGTACATATACATTTCCTTGGGGATATTTATTGTAAATAAACATTGTAATGAATATATGTATATATTTTTATTGTAAATACATAACTATTTTTATAATAAATTTTATAAAAAATCACTTAATTCTAAATATTCCATAATTGTATCCTCTTCATCGCTTATTTCTATTATACTGTTATTTTCTTCTTCGTTACTAATTTCTATGATATCTTCTTCGTCGCTAATTTCTATCATATCTTCTTCGTCGCCAATTTCTATTATATCTTCTTCGTCGCTAATTTCTATTATATCTTCGGGGTTTGCAGTTACCTGTGTAGGTATTGGAAGTAGAATGTCTTAAATTTCTGCTGCTATCGTTGGTGGGTCATCCTCATCCCAATTGTTGAGTAATTGGTATACATTGCAAATATTGCTTGAAAATGGAACATTTTCTAACGGAGGCATATTTCAATACTAGAATTATATGTTTTACAAACGTTCTTATATAGTAAAACATTGTATGATAATAAGGTTATCATAAGATTATAAAGTTCAAATATATTCGACTTAATATTCCTACGGCTGGCAATATTCTCCACGCCAAAGTGTCTTATATATTTTAAACATCGGCATTTATTTTTTTATTTATTTTTTGCTGTGTTTAAAGATATAAAAGAAATTTATTTTATAAATTGTATTTATTGTTAACTGATTATTTGTAAAATGAAGTTATTAAATATATTTATTATACAAATACAAGTGTATTTATTATGTTATTGTGAAGAAAATAATATGAGTTTAAATTATGACTTTATAGAATCTGTAGAATTATTAGAAAATTATGGGTACTTAAAAACAAATACAAATGAACTATCAATTATTTCCGAAACTGATAATAGGTATGTTGATGCAATAAAAATTTATCAAACATATTATAATTTAAAGGTAACAGGTACATTAAATAATGAATAGCTAAATTCATTAAAATCTAAACGATGTGGAGTACCTGATAATAACAGCAAATATGAAAAATATATTTGGAAAAACAATGTTATAACATGGACTTTTGTTTACGGTCAAAATTATCAAATTAAAGTGGCAGATGAAGCTTTTAAAATATGGGAAATATATATTAATGTTGCGTTTGAATATATTCCATATTTGCATAATAATACAGTATATCCAAATATTATAATTTCTATGAGTAGAATACGACATTATTTATATTTTAAAAATAATTACTGCCCATATAATTTTGATGGCCCAGGACAAGTTTTAGCACATGCATTTTCGCTTGAACAATACTAAAGTTCTGTTAATATTCATATGGATGCTGTACAGAAATGGCGTTATAAATTATCACATACCAAAGAAGATAAAGAATATATAAATTTTTTTGAAGTTTTATTTCATGAAATAGGACATGCATTTGGCTTAGAACATGTACAAAAAAAAAATTCTGTTATGTATAGCCTACACAGAAATGTATTATATCAAAATATTTCTGATTTTAAATTGAACTTAATCGATATTCAGGAAATACAAAGCTTATATGGAAAAAGGTATCTAATTCCTTCTCCAACCCTGTTTACAACATTATCACCCCCCACAAATAACAACAACAAAACAAATACAGAAATAGATAAAAAACAAACAGAATCAGAGCCAGAATTATGTAATTTAAATAATATAACAAATTTTTTAATTGATAATAATAACTTATTAATATTTTATAATAATTGGGTATGGATTAAAAATATTTTAGAGGATGGTTATACAAAACCTTATTATTTACAAGATTGGGTACCATCATTAAATAATAATTTTAAAAATGTCAGCTGTATACCGTAAACCAAACGGTAATATAGTACTAATAAATGATGATACTTTTTGTGATATTAAGTGGCCATTGTTAGAAATATTTAAAATTACTAAAGGAAGTTCAGTTTCAAAAGAAATTAAAGACATTATTGCCGCTGTACATACTAATATGGGCCGAACTTATATATTTTTTAATAATATTCATGTAGTACAGCTTGACGAATGTAGTAATTCTGTTATAAATCGTGGAACAATAAATTCATTGTTTCCTGGTATACCTTCTGATATAGACGGAGTTTTTCAGTATATAAATGGATATATATATTTTTTGAAAAATAATATTATATATGAATATAGTGAATATTTAAAAATTGTTACGAAAGCAATTCCATTTAGTTTATCTTTTTTTAATATACAATGTCCTAATGAGTCTATATTAAAGCAGCTAAAAAATCTATTATCTAAATTAATAAAATCAAATATTAAAATGAATAAAAATATTAGTTTATCAACAATAACCTATAACTTTGAGTGCACAAGTATAAATATGTTATTAAAATAACTGTAAATCAGTCTGTTATTGTGAACCTATAACCTTTGTTCACGTGTTGTTTACTAGTTGCAAAATATTAAAATATTTCACAATTATAAAATATGTTTTATTAAAATAACTGTAAATCAGTCTGTTATTGTAAACCTATAACCTTTGTGCACGTATTGTTTACTAGTTACAAAATATTAAAATATTCCACAATTATAAATATGTTATCAAAACTATAAGCAAGATAAGACAGTATATATATATATATATATATATATATATATATATATATATATATATATATATATAAGTTACATCGCTGTTCCCACCATCAAACTGCATAGGTTGCAGTTCCCACCGAGCAACCCTACACCCAACCTAGTTTAAGTATAAAATAGCTCTCTTGTAGTTTTATGTTAGTCTTTATCTGCTGTTACTATGCTAGATTTGTTGTAACTTAGAATTGTAAATTAACAATAAACAACATTGTAATAAATAATAAACAATAAATTGTTTTTAAAAACGCAACGTCGAAAAATTAACTTATTATTGGCGCAGTCGGTAGGATCCGTCGCGACGGTATTAACGAATATAATACCGGTTCATTTTTGATTTACCCGACAACGGACCCAAAAACTTCGTCGTTGTGCCATTTATTGCCGCGAATAAAATTCGTTCGCCGAGCCAGCTGAACGTACATCAGCACCCATCGACGTACCGCCGCTGAACGAACATCAGCACCAGGACATCGAGGCCGAGCGACTTCACGACATCGCAGTACCACCCCAAGGACCAATGTACTGGATTCTCTTGTGAGTACATGTCGTTAAGAGGCAATATTTATTACGCTAGCGAATCATCAGATTCAAATAATAGCGATTCTGACTCCGATCATAACGATCGTATTCCAAATTTTTCAAACAGAAAAAATTTAATTCGTAACCCCACATTACAAGTAACAAACAAAATGGAATTAAAGAAGGAATACTTAGATATGGTTCCTGAGTTCCATGGGCAGAGAGAACTCTTGCCTAGATTCTTAGAAATAAGTGAAAAATTAGTCAAAAAATTTTTCAATGCTGCTAATCCCAATGATTTTCAAAATGAATATTTAATGCTCAGTTTGTATTCAAAAATTAAAGGTGAAGCCGCAGTAAACATAGCTGCGTGCAATATAAAAACTTGGAACGATTTGAAAAGTGCACTAATCAACACGTACGCTGATAAACGCGATCTCTTTACTTTAAATATTGAGTTAAATGACGCCAAACAAGGACATAATGAATCTGTATTTGAATATTTTAATAGAATACAACACATATTAAATTTAATAATTAGTTATATTAATACTCAAAAAACCGCTGACGAGCAAACAATATTAGGCAGTTATTTCAAAGATTTTGCATTGCGAATATTATTAAGAGGATTAAAAGATCCAATTGGCCAGCTTATGCGAACCAAAAACCCCACTGATCTTAATACAGCCTTAAATATGCTCACTAATGATTTTCAATACGAATCACCAAAATCTAATAAAATAATAATACCGTTTAAAGCAAATAACCCGTCGTTCCATTCAAATAAAAAACCAACACACATTAATAATACTCCCAAAGTTCCCATACAAAATCAATTTCCTAGAATTACACATCAAACACAACCTCAGACACACATACGAAGCCAGCCATTCTTTAAACAAAATAATTCAAATCCTAGACCATTTAATAACCAAAGTTATCAGCCCACACCCATGAGTATTAGTACAAACAATACTTATCAACAAAGACCAAAAAGACCTCGAAATGAATTGTTTAATATAAATCATGGCCAATCATCACAAGAATCTTTTGATCAAAATTATGAATTTGATGAACAAAATTCCGATTTACCCTTAGAACAATCAGAAGTACTTTCTGATCAACAGTTCGATGACCCTAATAATTTTTTAGAGATCGATGCCTCGGAAACCGAACAAAATATTTACCAAATTTCGAATTAATGAATCTCACGAATCAAAGCAAATTGCCTTACATTATATTCCCTGAAAATAATTTAAAAGTGCTCATTGACACCGGCAGTACCAAATCGTTTATTAATCCCAATATAGCGGAAAAATATTATAAAGATTCAATAATTAGTGACCCATTCAAAATTGCCACCGCACACGGGACTTCCATTGAAAATTTCAGTACCTTTGTACCAATTTCTAAAATATTTAAAATCAACAAAAAAGTAAGTTTAAAATATCACATTTTCGATTTCCACGACGAATTTGATTTACTATTAGGTCTTGACAACCTTAAATTCTTAAAAGTTGTAATCGATCTCAGTCAAAATTTAATATCAACACCTACAACTGAAATAAAAATTTATCATCAAAATTTAGAACGCGAAACAAACTCAAACATCGTTACTCACACAAATACTTATACCACATTAAAATCGAATTCTGAAAATGTAGTAAAATTATTAGTTGACCAAGAAAACGGAACTATTTTAATTCCCGAACACAAGACAGATACACTGATAATTCCTGAATGCGTTGCGACAGCAAAAAATTATCATGCATTCTGCACTATCATAAACACTACCGATTCAGATATTAAATTCCAACAGTTAAAACCATTTCACGTTGAAAATTTTGAAAATTACGAAACACACACAAGTCAAAATTTAAACCTAATTGATTCAGAAAAATTTAAATTCGATATATCACAGATTCGGACCAATCACATGAACAATGAAGAGAAATCAGCTATCACCAAATTAATTCGCGAATTTTCAAATATTTTCCATTTGGATAACGCCCCACTCACTTTCACGAACCAAATAAAGCACTCTATTAAGACCAAAGATGAAATTCCCACCTATACTAAATCGTATAGATACCCAGAAATTCACAAAGAGGAAGTGCGATCACAGATACAAAAAATGCTCGAACAAAACATTATTAGACCGTCTTGTTCCCCGTGGTCGTCACCCATATGGGTAGTCCCCAAGAAGCTTGATGCTTCAGGGAAAAGAAAGTGGCGAATAGTGGTTGATTATCGGAAGTTAAACGATAAGACAATCGACGACAAGTACCCTTTACCAAACATCACGGACTTGCTTGACAAATTAGGACGTTGTCACTATTTTACTACTCTGGACTTAGCCTCTGGTTTTCACCAGATAGAAATGGACAAAGACGATATTCAAAAGACGGCATTCAACACTGAGGAAGGGCATTACGAATACACGCGCATGCCTTTCGGCCTTAAAAACGCGCCGGCAACCTTCCAACGCGTAATGGATAATGTTCTACGTGGACTAAACAACGACAAGTGTTTAGTTTACTTAGACGATATTATCGTGTTTAGTACCAGTCTTCAAGAGCATATTGGAAATTTAAAATTAGTGTTCGAAAGATTACAAAATTCAAATTTCAAAATTCAACTAGATAAGTGTGAGTTCCTGAAAAAGGAAGTCTCATATCTTGGCCATATTGTTACTCCAGACGGCGTAAAACCCAATCCAGATAAAATTATAGCAATTCAAAATTATCCAATACCCAAAACCACGAAACAAATTAAAGGATTTTTAGGCTTGTTAGGATATTATCGAAAATTTATTAAAGATTTCGCGAAAATAACAAAACCATTTACAAAATGCCTGAAAAAAGACGCAACTATTGACATTAAAGACCCCGACTATATAAAATGTTTCGAAACGTGTAAGACCTTACTAACAAATGAACCACTATTACAATATCCCGACTTCTCAAAAAATTTTAATATAACATGCGATGCCAGTGACACCGCGATAGGAGCTGTTCTATCTCAAGGAACAGTAGGTCAAGATCTCCCTGTTGCCTACGCCAGCAGAACCTTGAACTCAACTGAGTCAAGCTATGCAGCTGTAGAGAAAGAAATGTTAGCAATCATATGGGCCGTCCAATATTTTCGTCCCTACATTTTTGGCAGACCGTTCAAAATCTACACTGATCACAAACCCTTACAATGGCTATTATCTATGAAACAGTGTAACCAAAAATTAATCAGGTGGAGACTAAAATTAGCCGAATACGACTACGAAATTATTTACAAAAAAGGTAAAACAAATACAAATGCTGACGCTTTAAGCCGTATCCCACAAATTCAGAACGAAAAAATTATTGTCCAAAATTCAAAAGAACCTTTAGACTCGTATGAAAATTATTTAACTAACAAAATTAATAAAACCAAATTAGATCATAATAATATCCTAGAAGTGGAAGGCGATCTATTTGATTCACCACCCACTAGTAATCTAGCTCATTGTGTAAGCCGCGATTTACGAATGTCAGCAGGAATTGCGGCACAGTTCAGAAATAAATTTGGAAATGTAAACAACCTCTATAAACAAAATCCAAAATTGCATTCTCTTGTTTATTTAAAAGACAAATTTCGATTTATTATTTACCTAATTACTAAAGAAAAATATTTCGACAAACCTACAAAACAAGATATGTTTTACACATTACTAAATCTAAAATCATTTTGTATACAAAATAACATAAAAAATTTATGCATTCCAAAAATTGGATGTGGCATTGACCAATTAAACTGGATCGATGTTAAATCCATGTTAGAATTCATTTTCAACGAAACTGATATACTAATCACAGTATTTAAAAAAGCAAACGAAATACCGACATTAGACCTAAACGTAAACGACTCAGACAATCTCAATGCCCTCACAAAATACATAGAAGAATTCAATAAAGAGTTAGAAAATAAATCCACAATTCCAGATAATCAATCATTAATCGTAGAAATAGGCGACAAAGAAGACGACGAATCACCTAGTGATGATGACGTCACAATACACTCTAGTCATGAGAACCCCGTCATTGGTATACCGATCGTAGAATACCCGGTTAATTATGGAAAAAATCAAGTAATCATTTCTGAAGTAGCACATAGCCCAAGCAAACCCAAAATTGAAAAAATTCACGATATGAAACAAAAGATTTACGTACAATTTTCAAAAAGGAAATATGAACAAGAAATGATAAAATTTATTAAAGAATATATAGCACCAAATGTAAAGTATTATTTATATTTCGAACACGATCTTTATGCAAAATTCAGTTTAGTACTTCAGAATTATTTTAAAAATTCCAAAATAAAAATGATAAAATGCGGGAAACAACTAACAGATATCGTAGAAGAAGACGAGATAATTCAAACTATCAAAAACTACCACGAAGGAAAGACTAATCACCGTGGTATAGACGAAACATTAGCCCAAATCAAACAAAGATTTTACTGGCCAAATCAAAAGAAATCTATTCAGACCTTTATAAATAATTGTGAAATCTGCCAACTAACAAAATACGATAGAAACCCTTTAAAATTAAAATTTAACATCACCCCAACGGCAACTAAACCATTTGAAATATTACACGTAGATACTATTACTTTGGAGAACACAAAATTTTTCACAATAGTAGATTCATTTTCAAAATTTGCTCAAGCATACAAATTGAACTCTTCCCAAGGCATCGAAATTGTAAATAACCTAATTAAATCATTCACACACCACGGTATCCCAGATTCAATAATTGCAGATAACGGTTTAGAATTCAAGAACTCACTAGTCCGCGAACTTTTAGAACTGCATAAAATTAACATTCATTTCATCAGCTCCCAACACCCCGAATCAAACGGGATAGTCGAGAGATTTCATTCAACTCTCATCGAACATATTAAACTCTTCAATAATCAAAATAATTATAAAAATGATTCAATAGAGACAAAAGTAAATTATTCTCTTCTAGCGTACAATAACACTATCCATTCCACAACTAAACTCAAACCCTTTGACATAATTTCCGGCCACCTTGAAACAGACTCCCCCTTTAACATGAACTTAGAAAATCAATTAATTAACGATTATATTTCAAACCATAAAAATAAAATGAAATTGTTGTACCAAAAAGTAAATGAAAAAATTCAACACACAAAAGAAAAAACTATCAATAAAATTAATGACAATCGGGAAGAATTACCTAACATACCAGAACAAGTTTATGTAAAGAATTGCCAAAAACAAAATAAAACGCGGAATAAATATAAAAATGAAAAAATAAAATCTATAAACCCTCATCTAAAGACAGCCAAAATTAAAACACGACATGGTAACACTACAGATAATATTCACTTATCAAATATTAAAAGACCGAAAAAACTAACCTACGAATTTAAAAATATTCCAGGTTGTTCGCGATCTGTCACGGATCCGAAATAATTAATATTACCGAAAACATAGGACTAATGCCAATCAAACTCGGAGCAGCTAAACTACAAAAATCTAAACATACTTTCGTTCATTATTATGACCTTACTCCAATATTTGATGAATTCGAAAATCTCAATAATCAATACGAACTATTAAAAAATAGTATAACTAATAAGACAAATTTAAACAAGGAATTAATAAATAACAATAAAATATTGGAACACATAAGACAAAACATAATTCAAAAGATAAACCACATAACAATATATTCTAAAGCACGCACTAAACGAGGACTAATAGATGGATTAGGGAGTATATTTAAGCAAATTACGGGAAACCTGGACGCAGAAGATGGCAAAAGATATAATGCAATTTTAAACCATTTAGAAGAAAACCAAAATTCATTGCAAAATCAATTGAAATTGGAATACTCAATCAACCAAGAAATAATAAAGAAATTTAACAACACAATTGAAAACATCAGACATAACGAGGAAATAATAAGAACAAAAATTCAGAATTTAAACAAATTACTTAATTCTGTTAAAACCATTAATGAAATTCTTTATATAAAGGACTTGTACAACCAACTAGGTTCCTTGTATAATTCCATCCTGAATACACTACAAGACATAGAAAACTCAATCACATTCTGCAAAATGAAAACACTTCATCCCTCAATAATAGACCCTAATCAGTTATTAAGTGAACTAAAGAAAATATCCGATCATTACAAACATCAATTACCATACGAACCAAAATTAGAGAATCTATTAGATTTCGAAGCTATACTATCCATAAACTGCAAAATAGAATCAAATCAGATTACATATTTTATCTCGATTCCTATAAATTTCGAAAAGAACTTTGAACTTTACTATTTACAATCATTACCAACAAAATATGGGTCAGAATACGTGACAATTATTCCCAATACAAAATATTTTCTAAAAAGTCAAGACGAAATTAAACCTCTTAGCGATATGTGCATCAAGAGTAGAATCTACCAGTGCAAAAACGAATATCATCCGCACTTCAACCCATCTTGTGAAGAAGACATCCTCACTAAACAAAATACAAGTCGCTGTCATTACACCAAGCTTCAAGTCACCAGCCATATCGAACTAATTCCCCAAACCAATCAATATTTGGCAGTGTTTCCACAAATAGAAACAATTAAAACAAAGTGTCCCGACAAAACTAATATCAAATCCCTCATAGGTGTTTATTTAATACAACAAAACCAATGTGAAATTATATTCAAAAATAAACAATTAATATATCTCGATAAGACATTTGGAAAACCAATATTGATACCAAAGTTGAACTTCGAAATAAAACAGAATAAATTATCCAACATGACAATCAAATTAAAAACAATCAAATTAGAGGACATTGCCTTAAAACCCCCAGTGGAAATCACTAGTGTGCCTGTAATATATCAAGTGCCAAGTATTTGGACAGTATTAATCTATTGTGGACTTTTAATAATTATTATGTACTACGCCTGGAGATGTTTCATAGCAAAACGAGCCAGACCAACCCCACCAGGCCAGCAACCCGATGGACCTCACCTTCCAGGGGAAGCTTCGTTCTAGGGATGGAGGAGTTACATCGCTGTTCCCACCATCAAACTGCATAGGTTGCAGTTCCCACCGAGCAACCCTACACCCAACCTAGTTTAAGTATAAAATAGCTCTCTTGTAGTTTTATGTTAGTCTTTATCTGCTGTTACTATGCTAGATTTGTTGTAACTTAGAATTGTAAATTAACAATAAACAACATTGTAATAAATAATAAACAATAAATTGTTTTTAAAAACGCAACGTCGAAAAATTAACTTATTATTTATATATAAATCCAATAGCAGAAACTAAATATATGTGTAACAACAGTACACACATTAACAAGTACTTACAAGACTAGAATTAACTAATCTTACTACCAATAATTCAACAATGGCTTCTTCTTCTTCGTCATCGTCATCATCAGCATATTCTTCGATGACAAGTTTATCGAAAAAACCAGAAGTTAGGGGTATTAATACCTTAACGATAGGCAAGCCTTATAAAATTAAATCGTTAAAACGTACTACTACAAAATTTGGTGATTGTATTACGGTGTATTTAGAAGATTTTCGAATTAATTTGGGGCAACGATTTAACGCAATTAGTGATGAACATCTTGAACAAATGAATCAGGATGCTGCGAGTGACACAGAAGAAAATGTATACCTAATTCACAGAGGACTAATTAATAATACAGCAAATTTAGAATTTGTAAAAAAATTACAATAAAAATTATATGTAAATTTTGTTTTATATTGTAATTGTATGTATGTTATAAAAAAATAAACATTTTTAAAATGTATATATATATTTTATTTCTTAATTCTATTACATAATATATTTTGTTATTTTATCATTCTGTAGGATATCAGTTCCAGTTGCTATATATAAAGCGAAATCGTTTTCATATTCCATTATTTGATGCAGTCGTTAAACCAAGTTCACGACAGTGAAATATAATCATCTATTTTATTTTATTTTAATTTACACTGTCCAACAGACCGAAGTCCAAATACAGCGGTATTTATTTTGGGTTAGAAGTTTGTCGTCACTGGGATTTGAACCCCAGATCTCACACTCCGCTCAGCGAGTCGAAGCGCGCTACAAGTATGTCTTCGTCTACACGTTCAACAGACTCATCTTGGACGATTTGGAAATATTATTGCACTTCCTGCAATAATCGTTGGGAGATTTTGAGATATAATCTACCAGCATCAACCAGAAACATGGAATGTCCTACATGTCACAACGGTAGGCTACACATTACCTTCGTTCAATATGGTGAAAATGGGAGAAAAATACTAAAACATGGTGTACTCGTTCGTCTATTGTAAATATATAAAGTGTTGTGCTATAAAAATGATAAAAGGTCAAATGTTATTAGATTATAAGTAATAAATATGAATAAACATTTTGAAATTAATTAGTTTAAAATTATTTTCCACAGTATTCACATGCATGTTTGTTAATTGTGCTGTTTTATAATGTATGTATGTATATGAGGGTTTTTTAAGCGTTTTGTCGCTTTTTGTCAACGCGACCTAGAAGATCTATTGTGACACAGCCCTTACTTAGTTTTCCGGAAGTAGA